>BGPR01000038.1:1132650-1252749 GCA_013235015.1 Araneus ventricosus
CTTTGAAATCTAAATAAATTTCCGTACATCTGGGAACATATTTTCAGAGTCATTTAAAAATGATGAGGAGCGCAAAATTTCTTAAAAATCGGTAAAAATCTAAAAATCATAGAGATATTAAAGAATCGAACGAATTTTACATGGAAAGTCAAAAGCAGATACTAGAGAATAGGATTTATGATCGACGTGAAAGCTAATGAATGATTAGGAAAATAATTGTTGGAATAAATTCCGTTTTCTTTCTAGTGTTTTTAACAGAAGATCTTTAATTCTTCAGAAAGATTTTACTTATTTTTACGATTTTCAGCATTTATTACGCAAGAATGTGAACATCATTTTCATGTCTTGCAATTTAAGTTTCGTTTATGCTGAAAATTGGTTTCGCACTATTTTGTATAAAATTATCAATATTTTGTGTGAGGTATTATTAAAAATATTTATAAATCTGGGAAGACAATCTATATAAAAAATTTGTGAAAATAAATTGGAAAGCTGAAAGAATCTAGAATTTAATTCCTAAAGCTAAAAATTTCTAAATTAATAAAAATAAATTAGTTTTAAAAGTGGTGTGATTTCCCATACTAAATATAGAAAGTATTATTATATTATTATTATTGTTATTATTGAAAATATTTTTACTAATTTATAAAATACCCGAAATTATGGCTTCGATTGGTTGCAAACAATACAATAAAATGGATTTCCAAGAATTTATTCATTCTTGAAAATTAATCTATGGACCTTTAATTTATTTCAATCTCATTTCAGACACTTCAGCAGGTCCTTTTATTGCAAGATTCAGGACCAATTCAGAAAATAACGCAGCTGGATTTAATCTGCAGTATACCCAGAACCCCTGCACTTAATGAAAAGAGTTCGAAAAAGAAATTATGTATTTTGGAAGTGTTTTCCTGTGAAGTGTGGCTTTTGGTTTCAACTATGTCTGGGACTCATTTCATCATCACTGAATAAATTGCCGCTGACATATCAATTATACTTCAGCTTTTCTCCTAAATAAAGTAAAATAAAACATTTTTGTTTCCTTTTATTTTTGACCTAAGCACACTCAACAAAAAGAAAACTAGCGGGAGTGGTCTCCCCTAAACTTTCTTGTATACTTTCCCAAAAAGGTGCTGTTTCCCCTCCCCCCGTGTGGATAAAAAATTCGAACCTACTGTAACCCAGAATCCAATGACTATCAGAAGGTTTTTCATTGTAGATTATAGTGATTGTAAAATATTTAGGTAAAAAATCAAATTCAAAGAGATGCGTACAGATTAAAACCCATCTAGCACACACTTCCGCGCTTGCCGGCTCAAGGACATAGTGATGTAATCCTTCGGCGTGCACAGAGATTGCTACTAGTACGTATGCGTATGGAGAATCGGATTAGAAAAATTAATTATGAAATTTGAACGCCTTTTTTTAACCGATTGAAACGAAATTTGGGCACAGATCTATAATTAATGTTAGCAATCGTCATACCAATTTTTATTTATCAAAGCCAAAGGGTTTAGGAGATATAATTTTTACAAGTATGCGATTATACAGTCCGACAGACAGTCACCCCTTCGACGGATTTGGTCCAAAATTTGATACGGACCTACATTCATGACGATAAAACTGTGTACCAAATTTTATCCATGTAGCTATTCCAATTTTTGAGTTATAGTGTCCACATGACCGCTGACAAACAGACAGACAGACTTCCCTTTGACGGATTTTGTCCAAAATTTAATAGAAAGCTGCAAATTATGCTTAAAGATCACATACTAAT
The DNA here is from genome assembly GCA_013235015.1 of Araneus ventricosus. Classification (NCBI taxonomy): domain Eukaryota; kingdom Metazoa; phylum Arthropoda; class Arachnida; order Araneae; family Araneidae; genus Araneus; species Araneus ventricosus. The sequence continues at coordinate 1,134,428 of BGPR01000038.1, forward strand.
TTTCATCCCCGTAGCTCTAATAGTTTTCCAGTTATCGTGTTCACAGACAGACATAATTCCAAAATTGTGTTTTTCGGACCCAGGGAGGTCTAAAACGTGGAGATTCGTCAAAATCTCGAGTTCAAATTTTTTGACGATTACAATACTTTCTCTTTGTATATTTCGTATACGAGAAAGTAAAAAAGTTAACACAGAAAGCGAAGCAACGAGTGAAAATGTTTAATTGGAAGCGCATTGGAGAGGAAAATCTGTCTGAACATCACATGAAAATCAATAAATTGGAAAAGGGATATAGTTTGCTTAGCAACGGTTTTTATATTAGAATTGAGTATTTATTCATTTTGATATGTTAATGGCTTAGGATTTTGTGTTTTTAGACTGGGAGAGAATATTATCATGGTGATCTCACTTTCTTTATTTGACTTTATCGCCTGAATACCGTGGCTGAATACTTTTGGCAATGTTTTAAATAGTCGTCTGATGCAAATTTGGATTGTTAAATTTTATTTTGAGTGTTGGAGAGAACAAGATCAGTCGAATGACCTCTCAGATTTTAAAAAGGGCAGAATTCACATCAGCAATCCTGAAGAAATTATGGATAAGATTAAATGCGATTTGACTATGGATGAAAATTTGTCACCAGAAAAATAAAAATAAGACTAAGATTAAGTGTTCATTGTAAGAACAACATCCAGAGTACTTTCGGAAAATGAATATATAAAATATGGAAAATACAAGAGGCTACCCAAGCTAACAAAATTCTATGTTGGATATCGTCAAGAGCGGACCAAAGCGATACAAATAAAAGATAAAGAATAGTTAAGTGTTGCTTTTTCCTGGTGAAAAATATTTTCCGGATGTACTATATGGATTTCGGTATCATTGGCATGATCAAACCACTTTACTAGTACAAGGTGTGACCAAGTAGGACGAATCGACCCTCAAATTGAAAATGGGAATAGCCCGATTATCAGGGATACCTTCGTCGTGTTCCATAATATTCAGTTAACAGTAGTGTGTGGTTTCGTGTTCCTGTGAGTCTTGATAAATTTATTATCGACTGCTGTCTGTGCGGTGGTTCTATGGCGTCTCATGGAGCAGAAAATCAGTTTGAAATTCTTGTACAAATTTGATAAATCAGCAGGCGAAAGTCAAAACATGCTGAAACAGATGTATGGAGATGACACCGTGACCTTGATGACTGTGTACGCGTGGTTTAAAAGTTTAGTGACGGACGTGAAAGCGTCGAAGACGAATATCGGAGTTGGCGGCCATATCTGAAGCAACTTGGCTCTTGGTTTCTCTTGCACGATAATGCACGACCGCATACCGCTACGCTTGTAAAGCGATTTCTGGCTCAACATGGGGTTACTGAACTGTCACACCTCATATTCCCCAGACCTATCACCCCTGGACTTTTCCTGTTTCCTAAACTTGAAGTGGCTCTAAAAGGGCGAAGATTTACAGATATTACACACATTCAAGCTGCTGTGACACAGGAATTGAAAGCTTTACCAGTGGAGGAGTTTTCAAGAGCTTTCGACGATTTGTACACATGTTGTCAGAGGTGCATAGTGCACGACGGGGACTATTTTGAAGGATTGTAAACAGTTTCCATGTGAGACCTACTCTATGTAAGACTTATTTCAACATTCACCCTACTTATTGGTCACACCTTGTACTAAAGAACCAAACTACAGTCACGCCCTAAATTGAGTATACACCTGAACGTGTAAAGTTTAATTTTACTTAACAGACTAAATTTTGTTTTAAGAAAATCATCTTTCTTACTGTTGCTCTTCCTCTCCCAATACATAAAGAAAAATTGCGCAATCATACATATTTTTTTCTAAAAAAGAAATAAATATGATACTTTGACGAAAAGTAACGCCATAAAATTGAGTATACCACACTTTTATTAATTTTTCTGTAACAATCAAATTAATGCAAAATGCAAATCCTTTCAACTGGACCACAGTTTGCAGTTTCTTAGACATGAATTCCCCTAGCCTTTTTGTTGTTTCAACTGAAATTTTGACCACTCCTCTTAAAATGTATTTCAGATCCTCTTTACAAGTCATATCATTTTCATGGACGGATTTCTCCAATTTAGACCACAAATTTTCTATGACATTTGGACTTGGAGTTTAGGGTGGAGTGTGTAGCTACTGCCTTCAGTGTTACATCAAATATAACTTGAAAATCTTCGCCGTATGTTTTGAGTCATCCTCTTGCAGGAAGACGACTCAAGTCCTAGTTTATCGGCACCTTTTTGCAAGCTATTCTTTAAAATGACAAGATATACCAGCTTATCTATAATGCCATCAGTGAATACAAGTTCTTCTATACCTCATGTTTCCATTCAACCTCAAATGAAATTATATTCACCACCATACTTCATCGTCCTTAATGTGATTTTAGGATCTAGTTTTTTCCTAACTTCCTTCGACACTTTATATCACCCATCGTTCCCATACAGATTAAATTTACCTTTATCGCTGTAAAGAACAGTGTTTCAGAATGATTCCTGCTTTAAAATATTTTTTGCGAAAGAGAGTCTCTTTTTTTCCCCTATCGACATAACTAATGAGTGGCTTGAATATTGAAGTAAAATCTTGCATAATGAAGAACACGTCTAACAGTTCTGCTGAGACCCTTCTTCCAGTTCCTGAGGATATCGATGATGCATGTTTTGGGGCACTTAACACGGGAGTTTTGTTTACTGAGCGTATAATTTTATTTGTTGCAGCGCTTAAAATTTTTTGACATTCTCTTCCTGGATTATTAGTCATAATTACAGTTTTCCGATATTTCTGTAGTATTTTTTGGATACAACCATGGCTTTTCCCAATCATCGAAGCAATATCTTGAAAAGATTTAACGTCTTTTGACCATTTCACGACTAAACAAGCTCTTTTCTCAGAAGCTTCCCTTCTAGAGTTTGTGTCAAGAGCTTTTAAGGGGTAAAAAATTAATTATATTCGTGAGAATGATAAAGGCTGATAAACAAAAGAGGATATGCTTAAGTGCAACTATCAAATGGTTTAAATAAAAACTTTAACAAAAAGTCTGATGATAAACGGACAAATTCGTTCAGTGTATATTCAATTGTGTGGAACCTTTTGTCTACAAAGTGTCATATCTATTAAATTTTCGAAAAAAGAATAAATTAAACTAAATTTTATTTTCACACATCTGTAGAGAAGGGGCAAAAGTATCAACACTGGAAAATTAGATTAGTTCAAAATAAAATTTAACATATTTTCCATGAAATACTTTCAACTTTTAAAGTGTGTACTCAATTTTGGGGCTGACTGTACTTTTCTAAGCATCCTCTTGGAGGATAATAAGTAAACGTTTGGGGAGCACTTTGGACCTATAAGCTAAGAATTTACTTCAAGTGAAAGGGACTTCGAAAAGTATCAAAACGTGCTGGAAATCCATTTGAAACCTCATCTGGGGACTATTTACTGAGACAGATGCGAATTTTAACTGGATAACACTTCCGTTCGTGTGTCCTTATTATCCATAGCTTGGTTCAGCAAAGCAAATGTAGATGCTTTGAACTGGCTTGCAAAGAGTTCGAGTTTAAATCCGATTGAGAATGTCTGCGAGCCATTGTTGCACACCTTTTACTTTATTAGAAAGTAATACGATACGTGATCAATTGAGCAAAATTCCATCTCGAATGCTTTTGTTTTAAATTTTGACATATGATACACTTATTTCATAGATGAAGATAGAGCATTCAAGATTATTCAACGTAATGATTGACATATCTTTACATCAGAGTTGAGTTGATTGTCAGGGCTAGTGGCGCAAGAGCCATGCTTTGGCTAAACTGTGCCAAATCTGTACATCAGAACCAGACGGACGCAAGTCCAAAAATGACGATTTTCATGTTATTAAAGCTTTGCGTGTAGAATCTGATTTTACATTAAGCCATAATAACGTAAGTCAACATAATTTTACATTTATAATTAATAGGGATATAAGGCGCTCTCCTGAAAGAGACGTGGTTAGAGGGTTATGAAATGCTGTCCTGAACTTATGTTCTGTGGTTCTGAGGTACAAATATAAACTATTAAATAATATCTAAACTAAAATCTAACCCAGTGATAATATTTCATCTCAATATAATTTGATAGAAGGTGTAATCGCAAGGAATAACCCCAGCCGTGGTGTAGACATCCAATAAAATTGAATGACTAGTCCTCCACGGTAATGATAACTGAGAAGCGCGCTATATCCTATAACATGCGTCGAACCCTCTCGGGGAAGTGCGTAACGTTATCGGAACCTCGAACCAGCCTCGCCATCATTATTGTGCAGTCAGGGGAACTGAGAAAACGCTTATTTATGAGGCAACTTCTCTTTCTCATGCTCTAGGTGGTCCTCCAGAGAACTATTAAGATGCAGTAAAATGTCTATATTCAATGCTTTTTATATTTTTGACGTAAACTTAAGTCCTTCCATAGTGGTCTAATGGGGTGTCGGGAAAGGAAAAAATTATGTCGCTTTTCGTGGTAAAGTTAAACACTTATAGCTCAGCAACCAAATAACATAGAGTTGGTTTTAGTTTAATTTAACAGAGAAAGATGGACATTGAAGATTGCAAAAAGAATTTTAGAATTCGGAATTACGGTTTAGTAACAGTTGAGTTGCAAAGTTGGTGAAAATCACGAACACTTTTGATGACATCGATTCTCGCGCACGCAGTGACCAACCTAGCTACCCGCGCTCTCTCATACCTAACTGTCTGGCGGCCTCAGTCGCTTGCTCCAGTCGGTTGTGAGCGATATATTAACTGGATTTTCCGAATTTTGTTTCTTACGTTTTGCTATTCCTCGTACGATCGTCCGATTTTACATAAGATTGTTACTAACAGAAATTGTATCCAATATTAATAACTAGAATAAATATATCACATTTGAAAACAAGAATTTTTTTTCGCGAAAAAAAACCCAACCAAAATCACGAATCAGTCATATAAATTGAGAGTTACAGAAAGCTACTCCAGTCGCATAATCTCAGAGTCACAAAGAGTTACTTCAGTCACATATAGCTACTTTAGTCACAGAAAGTCACAGTTGAATAAGGTAAGTAAGTTTACGTCCCTCAATTTACGTTTCGCAGAGATAGCCTCCCGTCAATGTTTTTTATCACAAGTTGCATATTATTTCTCATGAAATACTTTCACTTTTTTGTCATTCTGCTTGCTTTAGTACTCAGGTTATTTAAGCAAAACATGACAGTGATATTATTTTGCCCTTTACTGTAATACTGGGCAATAATTCTGGTCAAAACAATTAGCACAGTTTTAATGAGAATCAATTAAAGCAAGTAATTGACATGACCAAATTAGAAGTCTTTTAGTTACTAATAATAGTGACTATTTTGTTGTTAGAAATAATTTTATTGTAAAGGCAATAATGTATTTTATTGAAATTCTTCAGCACTTTTACACCACAAATTTCAAATCAAAACGCATATTTTAGCAAGATATTTTATTAGGTTTGGTTTGCGTTTACAGATGAAGACGTCTCATCAAAAGCAGATGACAGTTCTTTTACATTATCTTAAAATTTTCACCACAGCCATCTGGTATATTTTTCTCTTGCAAAAATATTAATAAAGTATCATATTGAAAAAATTTGAAAATTGTATTTTCAAAATCATTGATGAAAATCCGCATCTAAATTCTAGCTTCTTCAAAGCAGATTTTCAGTTGAACAATGAGAGAAACAATTCAATTTATTTTTATTTGATGGAATCAGATGTAAATATGTCCTTGCTACATTCCTGAAGAGCAAGCGAATTGTGTATACTTGAAACTGAATCCCGAATCAGTAGTTGAAAGTCCAGTAGTGTGCATGTTGTCACTTACAAAACTTACAATCATTGGTCCTGGATTAGCTGAAACAAAAATGATTGTACGAGTTAAAAATATATTGGTTAATATTGAAAATAGAATATTAAGAACACTTTAAACTGCGAAGTGTTTACAAATCGTTCGTAAGCTGTATTACAGGCACAACTCGAGAAATGAAGTTTCGAGATAAATCACACGTTTGATTGATGGTTTAAGGAGTAAGCATTACTAAAATGCTGCGTAGGAGTTTTTTGTCTCAAAGATGCTGATTTTATATTGTTGGGAACGATCATAACTCAAAATTAGTATTTTTCGAGTTGTGCCAGTTTTGCAGCCCATAAACAAAGTGTCCTATTAGAATTGAAATCTAATAATCATTTTTAAGATTATCGATCAAGAAAATTCCATCTATCAGACTAAAGTTTAACAACAGGGTGAACTATGTATTTGCGTATATATAGTTCACCCCCAAAGAGTTGACTTCGTGCCTACATAGTGGTCGGGTCTCAGATATACGAGTGCCACTGACATTTGTTTTGAGAAAACTTACATCAAATATATCAAAATAAAGTCCTTATTTTAGATGATGAGCAAAATAATTATCCATTTTACTTTCAGAATAACTTAATTACATACTTAAAGCAATAATTGGTTATAAAATGGAGCATTATAACCAAGAAGTACTCATCTAAAGTGCTACACATTTCTCAATATATATAATAAATAGCTTGGGGAATATAATTGCTAATTATTTTTCATATCATTTTAAATCAGGACTTGGAACAGAAATAAAAATGTTCTACTATATTCATGAGAAGATTTACAAGACTGTAAAGAGATGATAAAGATTTTATTCGTAGATCAATTCTGATAAACTTTGTATTAAATGATAATGAAACGAAGAAAACGCAAAAAGTTCTTTACAAATTATTCCATTTCGCATTAAAATGCGAAATGCTTTCTAAGTGAAATTAAAATTTCCGGCTCAACAGTTATTGTTTCAGATACAAAGTTACTTCAATATTAGACATCTGTTCACTTATAAATATTATTTGGAAGAATGCATTAGCAATTCCTCCTTGGTAACGGTAAGGAAAATTTTAAAATGGAGAATGTTGAGAATTTCAATTATTATGCAGAACTTATGAATTTAATTTCCTTTTTTATTTATTTCAACTGTTCTACCAAACGATAACTTTTATCTTTGCAATTTTGATAAATTATGGTCTTGGTCTACGATTTGATATGCGATTCAAAAATACAAAAACAAATTATTCACGTTTTGTAAATCCAAGTGGATTCTTTACAGAACCTTCCTTACCTAATTTAATTGGCATTAATTCATCTCTCGGGACTCGGCCACACTTTCGGAGAGTTCCAAAACTCAGATAATCGCTGCTGCAGGTAACAGAAGAATTCCAGATATTGACATTGAAGTCTCCATTCGGAATGAAAGTCGCACCACACATTGAGGCTTCTTTCCGAATACAGATGGCATAGTTCATATTCAAGAAATACGAGTTTTCTTCAACAGACTTCAGATTTCCATAATTGAAAGACTGAAAATGACCGACAGCTCCTGTGTGATATTGGAGACAATGGGCTGGAGCTTGGACAGAGAAAAAACACATGAACAAACAAAAATCCCAGAACCGAAACGTCATTTTTCAATTTTATAAAATGAATGAATTTATTTTCACTTAATCTTGTGAAGCTTTACTAAGAACTGGCATAAAGTTGTCTTGATTTTAAAATATACCACCGTGTTTTCCTAAACGTTTGAGACGCTGTAGAGAAGACAGTTGATCTTACTACCACATCTGTCACAAATGCATTTTAACTAGAACAAAAGTATAACCCAGTAACAAGAGTTTTCAAGAATGTTATTACATTTTTGTTCATTAACTTCTGAGGTCAAATTTCAAGACTTTTTAAGAGTTTTTTTTTTTTATTTGTGTTACTTATCAAAACACCTTTTAAACCTTTTCAATATGCAGAAAATCATCCTTCCGGTTGTATTCAAATTGAATTGTGTTGGATGATTTCCTAAACTGAAACTAATTAAAATTTTAATGAAGTAGAACTCCAATTATCCGAACGAAACGGGAGCGAACGAACCAAAAATGGTGCTTCCCGATCAGTATCAATCACAATAACATATATTGTTTCAAGTAGACTATGATGGAAATCACTTACAATTACAACAAAAGAATAATTTCTGAAGGATCGGAAGTCTTCATGGACATGCAAAATTAAACCATTCAGTACATCCTATTGAAAATGTTTGTGGATTTGGATATGCGGAAATTCAGATGATTGGATAAACTCAGAAATTAAGTAAACAAGACGTCAGACATAGATAAAACTCAACTATAATTCTGAAATTAAGTTTAACAAACATAAGGTACAGAAAACTGTAAAAAATGCACATAAAAAAGAAACCACAAATTAAATTAAGAATGAAGGTTCTTTACGTACATAGGTATTAAAAGTACGTAGGGACAATACAGTATGTGTGTACTCTGTTTAATCCAGCTGCTTGGGAGGCTTCTGGATGGCTTGAGGTTGAGAGCTCTGTCCTCCGCTTTACTATGTTGATCAGGCGTCCACGCTACTCGATATGTTTCAGAAACAATCGAAAAGAGTGCGTTGTTTTGAAGAATTAATTCCGTGCTGCAAGATCCAGTTTTTCTCTTTTTTATCCCAAAATCGATTCGGGTAATTGGAGATTTGGATAATTTGGCTTCGGATAATTGAAGTTCTTCTGTATCTCTTTTTGAAATGATTTTTGTTTATTTGTCTTTATATTATTCTTATCAAAGTTAATATTCATTTTTTATTTCGTTTCATTTTTATAAACATCCTGTTATTCTTAGTTTAAATTTTTGATGTTTAGATTTCTGGTGCTGTCATTTATGCTTCAATAAAAGAAAAGATAACTAAAAAAGATTTATTTAGTCTATTTCAAGTTTAGATTGTTTTATTATTAGGCTTCATTCGCATAATTACAACAAATTGCGTAACATAATTTTAATTTAGAAAAAAAATGTTCTATTATACTTTTGGAAATGCAAGAATAAGTACGGCCATAATTTGGTTTCACTGAAATAGCAGCAGTTATATTTATTCCATTCATCCGAAAAATTTCAGTATGTGTGTGTGCATGACCATAGTTAATGTTGGGTAAATGCTATCGTAAATAATTCATATCGTCCAAAATGCTTACCCATTGCTTCACTGCCGCATGGTATTTGGGTGACACGGATTTTCCATTTTCTCTCTTCGCTTTCGCCAGATGTAGTAATTGTAATACGAAAAGGTCCTGTACTGCTACCAACTTGCAGAAACACTAAAGTAAATAAAACAGGACAACTTCTATAACAAAAACTACACTTTTCTTACTAATGCAATGTTATTAATATTGAATTATGGACGCTAAAAGTACCAGTAGACAAAAAAAATTAAAAATTAAGTTACAAAATTAGCTAGCTTACCCGGACTCAATTGTTCTTTTATAATTTCTACTTTTAGGCAACTAAAATGAAATAAAAATTTAATTTTTCCCGTAAAAAGAGGGTGGGGAACTGACAGAACTGACTAAAAGTATCCATAAAATCATTATTTGAAACAATAGCCCAAGTCTACAATAAAACCGAAGTGCTTTGAGAATTCACAAATGGTCGGTAATAATTTCATTGAACAAAGCATGGCTTGTTTAAATTAAAACAAATAGTAATAATTTACTTAAATATCTAACCATTGAATAAAATATAAGGAAAAATAAAAAAATATTGAGTTAGATTGCTTGTGCTTAACAATATTATTTTAAACAGATATCCAAAGCAATTCAATTAATTACTTTGCATAAAAAAAGATACAGTATAAAATAAGCTTATCAAAGTCATAAGTTGAGTTTTCTGAATCTTGAACCAGAGAAATGCGAACTCTAAACACTAAGGAGAACCTACTGAACTGACCAGAGTGTAGTAAAGAGCTACTTGATGGCACGATGAATAATTCTTGTTCCCATGAAAAAACACATTAGTATCAGCTTAGGTGACAAGATACCATGTGTGGTTTCAACGGAGTACAATATCATGTTCTCGTAATATATGGCTCCTCAAGAACCTTCCAAAAGATTTCAGAATGAAAGCCTCGCACTATAGAGATTATTTTGATTACAATGAGTTCAAATCAAGTGTAAATCTACACAATTCCATTGATGACTACATAGGCATCTGAAAAAATCCTAGATAATTTCAAAAGCGCTATTTTCCCCCTAACAGATATCGAGGTGACCAATCATACTGATTGAATAAAGACGTTCTTTCCACTCATCTGACAATGGTCATTAGGAGGTACGGAGTCGTCTTAATGCGGGGGGAATGGGCAGGTAACATTGATACGGTTCATTCAACGGTTCTTTTAATTATTAGGCATTTCAAGACATCCGGCTTCAAATTTTCGTCCCAGGGTTAATTGAAAATCAAGCACCAGTGGTCACTTATTTAACTTTCCCGGTTTAACTATCAACTGTTGTTTTTCTATAATTCCTAGTTTTCGGCCGCTAAAATAAAATAAAAATTTTAATTTTTCCCGCAAAAAGTGGGGGAAAAGCAGCCACTGCATTGAAATGAAATGGGGAAAGGGGCATAAAACGTTGATTTTATATGAATTAATAAATGTTCATATTTGTTTGGAATAAAATAATTGAAACAAAATCTCTAAATGCGACACTCATTTAATTGAAGACTGCCTACATCGTTAACTTAAGACTTAATGTTAGAAAAGTCAGCGTTTTAAATTGTTCCTTATTCAAACACTGTATTGTTGAATCATCCTGATTAATGACTTTTTCAATATTTTACAACTCGAATAATTCTAAATATTAATAAGAACTTACTTTTCCAGTTCATCTTGCAATTCAAATGAAAATCAATATTATCAAATAGGGTTGCTTTACACAGGAATCATTATTTTCAGAAGTTACTTGCTAATTAGTCTACGAAAGCCACATCGTTGTGTTTTCGACATATTAGATCCATTGAAAAAGGATTTCATCCTCCATAGCAATTTTGGTTTAGATTTTTACTACACATTAATATATGGATTTATTGATTATATGTTTTCTTTTAAGAAAACTTCTAATTTAGGAAAAACCTAATTCTTTAAAATTCTCAGGTATGACTAATAAAATATTTATTTGTGCTTTGAAAAATTTGTGAAACGGAACGGTAAAATCGAACTACCCTTAGCTTTTGAAAGAAGGAAATAAATGAATGAACTCGAATGCAATTCATTTTAAAATGAAATCGTTTTGAAATTTAAACATTTAAAAAGATCAAATACCATGACTATTCGTTTTTCTCTCTGATGTTATGCCAATGATATTATGTTTGGCCGCGTTTAAGAGATGTGTTGTTCTTAACAGAGGCAGATTGAGCTTGATGCGGGACCTCTGAAAGCATCATATATATGAATTTGTAGATTTCGATTAGCATTCGTTATATTTTTTAAATAATTTAATTTCGCATACTTTTAATCATTTCACCTACATTTATATTACGCTTTGTGATTGCTATTTTGTTTAATTTTTGTTATTGGTTTAATTAATCTTTGTTGATAATTAAGATGCTCTCAATAGAGTAATGTAAAATTAATATTCGAAAATAATGTACATAAACAGTTAACACCATGAGAACTTAGGGATTCATTGTACAACTTAAGGTTTCATTGCACTATAGAATGAAGAACAATTATTTTCCACACAACATTCAAAGTATCATTAAGTTAAAAAATAATTTAATAGTAAAATTATGATGAAGTATGAAGGATAAAAAGAAATACGATGTTTAATATTAAATATTCATACCAATATAGGCGCTACATCTCTTCATTTTTTTCTTCCATTTCTTCTCCCAAAGAACAACAGACTATTTTAATCCATTTCATATCTCCTAATTATATTTTTAGAGGGGGAATTAAAATTCATATACGAAAGAAAAGTATTCCGAAAAAAATGTTATACAATATAATCTTAGACAGATTATTCGGTTCATTCTAAACTTCATCTGGTTATTCTTTAGCACTACTACGTTCAAAAAGGTCCGGAACTCATCTTATTACGGAAAAATGAATACAGATAGAACCTGTTTAGTTGGTATTTCCTTCGAAGTAATTACTCTGTGCAGCTACGCATTGTGGCAATCTTTCATACACAGATGTAAATACGGATTGTAAGCCTCCTTTTGCCAATTCCTCTAGAGCCTTCGTGGCTGCACTTCTTCGGAACTTGAGGAGAATCATTGGTCCTTAAGCAAATCATCCATGCAAGGGGAAAGTCACATGGGGCAAGATCAGGGAAATCAGTTGGTTGTGGAGGTGCCAGGTTGTGATGTTGTGACAAGTAATTTGATACGAGGAGGGCCCTGGGAACAGATACCTTATCATGATGAGCGTGATCTTGTTGGAAAAGCCCATGACTTGGGCTTGTCCCTTGACGGGAAATTTCGAAAGCCTGTAATCACAAGTACGCGTATGCTCTGGATGTATTTGAACTGAATGGAACCTGTTCTGACTAATCGATCACATAATACTTTTCGCTTGTTCTGAGGGAGAAGGCATAATTCTTGTACATTTGTAAAATATTTTTAAAGTTTCGAAATTTTTGGAACGAAATAGTATAATGGAAGATGTGGAGCGATATTGCTTTTATTAATCATTTATGATAGTTTTAAAGCAGATATATTTTTCGTAGGAGAATTATGAAATACAAGCACATAATTTCAAAAACTTTTATCATTTTTACTGGTAATTAACATGTTACTCTGATGAAATTAATTAAATTAAGATGATTTATTAATACCGAAAAAAACACTTACTTTTGAAGTTTTGAAATACACCATGTCTGGTGACAGTGATGAAAATAATGAAGTTTAAAATTATACTTACACTTTTATAGGGAAGTTGATATGTGAAATATTTACTGTCGAAGATTATTCAACAATAAAATTATATTTTTCAAGCATGAGCCAGTTTGTTAGACATAGTTGTATCTAACCCCAACGAAGAATTCGTTTTCAAACAATTTTGCAAAGCGAAGCAGATGTTTTTCAAAGAAAGCTGACCAAAAATCTCTCGAGCTGTATCTACACATGCTGCAATTCGAACTTCGAATGGTGTTGCTTCTTCAATGTGTTTCTATCTCTAGTAAGCAGTTAATTTCCCAACTTTAACATTATGTACATTGAAAAAATAAGAGATGCGACTCTAAATTCTTTTAATTTTGTTGAACTCCTGAGGAGCTACCTTTTTAACTTAAATCATTAAGGACTTATCTCAGGAGCCATACAGGCGTCTTTACTCTATGAGTTCCACAGATAATCTGACTGAAAACCAATAATCTCAAGCATCATGCACCTATCCACCTCGCCAACAAATATAATACCGAAAAGCTGGGATATTTCATCTTTTAATGAGATTTTTAATATTCTGGAATGTACCTTAATTGTCCTGATGCATGATAGTAAAAAGTGGAAGGGAACAACTCTAACAAATATTCTGAAATAACGTTTAATAGGCCATCAATATAAGTGTCAGGAGGTATGAATGGAAACAGCGAAAAATATTTTCCACTTTCTAGAGATATCTAAAATGTTCAAAATGTTTTAAAATTTCCGAAATGTTGTCGCGAACTGGAACTTGTTAGTCTTGTTTATTGAACTCATCATTTACCTCTAATGACTGCTGAAGTATTTGATAATCGTTGAAGATGAAAGTTCATCATTCATTTTAATCGAAAATCGTTCGTGAGGAAATATTTACTTCCTCAATCTAGAAAGTAACACCAGCTCTTCTAAACTATTGTGGTCTTTCCAGAATAACCGACTGGCTGGTTTTATTACTGTATTTTTTTAAAAAAAATCCGTTTCGGGGGCCCCTTTTTACCCGGGGCCCCGGGCGCGTGCCCTGTCTTTGATCGGCTGCTGGTTTTTCATAGATATATTTCAATTAGTTAACAAACTTAATTGATTTTTCATTTCTTCGCAAAATATTTCACTAGATAATTTCTATATAACTCAAATCTACTAAATATTTAGCACATTCTTTCACTAACAACCTGATCGTAAGAATATCACAACACAAAGGAAACCTCAACTCAGTGGAAGAAGGTCTATTTTAAGATACCAAAAATTACATCACAGCAATTACAAACTAAACTATATTATAAATATGCAAGAATTCACTTTCGTATAATGTAACTAAAAAGGACGAAATTATTTATTTTTCTTCTGTGCCTGGAAATGAGGATTTTCCTAAATTGTTGCCCCTTCAGAAAATCAGTGGCAGCGCCTTCTCTATTTTCGATTAGTAATGTCCTTGATACTGCAATTTGTTATGGTAATATCGTTTCATTTTGTAATGGAACTAATAATGTCTTTCATGGTCTGCCAATTTCTTTCCCTTTTAAGTAATTGAAAAGATAACTGGGGCATATCACGCTATCATCCATGCGGTCCTGTACGAAAATGGTCTAGACCAGTACTGTTTTACACCTTCGCAAAAATGACATCCTGTTATTTTTCAAAGCAAAAATATTTTTTCCGCAACATTCATGCCGGTTTTGGTAAATCTTACATTTTGACTTCAACGATTCAATTATTAAACAGGGTCGCATAATCCTTTTTAAATATTTGAATCACTTTTTACATACAAAATATTCACAATCAGAAAAAAGGGAAGCATTAAAAAATCATTGAGAACGTTATTATGCGCAACTAAAAGAAGTGATTATTTTAGTTCAATAATTAGAATTAAAATTCCTTTGCTCTGGCATTCAGCTCATTTGCGTAGAAAAGAATATTATGTTGTTACTAAATGCGAAATGATTTTAAGATATCCCACAGATTAAATCGCTTGATTAATTTGCCATTACAACAATAGTTACTTCTAGTTTCTTTATACTCTTTATAAAGGATTGCAAATACATTTTACTGAATATAATTAATTATTCATGAATTGATATTTATCTTTGACTACTGTAAAATGTTCATTCTGCAAATATAGAAACTACACGACCTAAAAGATATAACTTCCTGAAATTTGTATTGAAGACCAATGGCTTTTATTAATAATAGCGTTTCCAAATTTTTAATATTTTCAATAAGATATGAAAACAGCTGCCTATTTTATCAAGAATTCAAGAAATCGGTTTTTGAAATTTAACTATTTGATTTGTATTCTGATCCGTTACCAAGGATTAATTCTTTAAGCTTTTGTAAGCTTTAAAGGACTTTAACATAAACTGTAAAACAAAACTGAAACGCAACTTTTCATTTTAATTACTTACTATGTTGGCCAGTATTGAGACCACAAATCACTGGAACTACGTTATTAAGATCTTGCCCACTGACCGCTAATAAATCAGTCGCGCACATGCCAGCTGTAGGGCCAGTGATGTAGAATTCCTCGAAATCTAGCCTTACTTGGCAAATTCTGGAAAACAACTTTGGCCTTAATGTAAAAGTACAGACTCCACTGTTGCTGGACCATGCATTTGGATATTTGGGACTTGTAAAGTATGTCAGATTAGCGCTTGATGTGGAATCGCATGACGAAACATCTGTAAAAAATCATTAAAGGTTTTATCATAAAATTTATACCATAAAGCAGATTTTTACTGGACACATTGTTATAAGAAGAATAGAAATTAATTAGAATAAGGAAGCAAGATGATTGGGAATCGTCAATCACTCTTTGCTATAAAGCTCATATTTATAATAAAGAAAAAATTATTTGACTAATTATTCAGATTTAGAAAGCATGATCGTTGGGAAACATCAAATCACTATTTCACAATCGTCTATCTCTATTTTCATAAGCCCCAAAACTTAATTTCTTATTCTGATTTCTGAAAAGTCAGCATTATATATATACTAATAAAAAAATATGTGGGTGCACACATTCGTTCCTGCAGTTGTCTGTTTATTTGTGACGTCGCTTAAAGGTCGATCTAAAGCTATAAAATTTTATACTAGAATACGTTGTTTGGTGCCGAAGTGCCCTTAAAAGTTCTTATTAGTTTTTAATTTATTTGAATTTAAGCAAAATTTTAGGTGTTGACAGAGCTTTATTTTAACCTCGTCAGGCACGAATTTTTTTTAAATGAAAAGGAATTTAATTTTTTGTTTGGTTACATTTTATTCATTTTATATCAGAGCAATTCAATGAGCTTGCAAATTCACCTAGAATAATTTAAATTTAAATAAAAACCAAATTTACACATATGTGATAGAAGATATTCTTAAATTTCGAAAGAATTTTGCACGAAAATGTAATTCATAACATCTTAAAATTTAAAAAAATATTAGCTTTTCAATGTTATTCATTTGATGGTGATAGAGGTTAATCCAATTTAGATAAAGTTTCAAACTTTCCCTTTTTAAAAACGATTACCAACAATACATCCATTTGTTAATAAATAGCAATTTTATATTTTTAACCACGTTCTTCATTGCTATTTGTAAAGTATAAAGTTTCATTTGCTTAAATTTGTCCATTGTCTCAAAATTAGATTTTTGTGCTCTTTTTAATTTCGCAGCATTTTGAGGGTAATAAACAGTGAGAAAACAAACGTATACAGATAGTGGAGTTTTCAAAATTGACAGATTTAAAATTTAACTTGAAATGATTGATTGTCTTGATAAAATTCTTTTATATTTGCTTTAGTGCTGTAAACATTCCATTTTAATACAGTTTCTTGCAATTATATCTTCATTTATTTACTAAAACTATATTAAAGAAATTTTCATTTCCCATCCGTTTTGCAGTAGTTTGCTTTGGCTGAAGCAGCAAGTGAAACTTCTCGGGATTTCTCAGTTAAAAAAAAGAATCAACAATTCTAAGTATCTTGATTTTCCACTTGGCAATCTTTTCAATCAGGAAATTTACCATAATATACTATATTTGCTGATGTTGCTTCCAAGATTCATTTTTTTTTTCAGATATCAATTCAATATAAATTACAAAGATTTTCTAGAACCACATGGGAGTTAAACCCCAAATTTTGAAGGAAATCTATCTTAAAGCGGCTGAAAAATGTATACTCTATGGTATAGGAAATTGGTACAGGAACTTGGTGAAAATGAATCAAAAACTGATACAGATTCAAAGAATCGTATTACGCCAAATAGCTAAATCATATAGGACGGTTTCTTCGGAAGCCCTACAGGTCCTGACAGGATGCATTCCCTTGGACATTATTGCCTCAAATGAAGTTGTTAAATATAATCTGTTTAAGAGAGGAATTGCCATTGAAATAAAGAGCTCTACATATCATCAACAAATATGGTTCTCCTCCATGGCAGTACACTGATTTAAAATGGAGCCTCTCAGACCCAGAGGGAAGATATTGGAAGATTTTCACGGATGGTTCTAAATTAAAAAACAGAGATGGGTGTGGAGTGATATGTTTTGACCCTGAGGAGAATGTCAAGTGGACGATTGAAACAAGACTAAATGATGAAGTCAGTGTTTTTAATGCGGATGCGTTTGCAATCCTGAAAGCCGCGGAGAAAATTGTGAATAGTACCGAGGAGGTTTATATATTCAGTGATTCAAGATCCGTGCTAATGGCACTTGAATTTACACTGGTATACAAAAGTTAAGGAACATTTCGTAAAATGCGAGAAATTTGCAATTAATACGAAAACTGTGTTTCGAAATCAGTTCTGGAGAATCGTGTGTCATTCAATAGAGTATCATATACATATTGCAGTGAAGATTCGGTCACGAGGGCAATTAGAGGGACCACCAGAACGGGATGAAGACGAAAATGGAGTTTCACCCATCCTGTTTCACAGAAAGCTGATAACGAGATGTAACTTTTATCAATGGTTATGTTTTAATGTGCATAATATTTACATGCATTTTCGTAAGCATTGCACGAATATTCTGGAAGATATAAATGTTTCTTTAAAAAATCCCAAATTTTTCCGCATGTGTTTTGCTTATAACATGCAGAGTTTTCATTCAAATCATTCGAAATTTGCAGAACACTTGAAAATATGTTACAGAAGTATTGTATTAAACTTTGAAGTAAATACTTTGAATATTACATGAAATATGAGTGTTTGTACTAAATAATTTTTTACTGCACATGTGCGAGACGCAAAGGAATTTTTCATTCATAACTTCAAAGCCAGATATATAGAGCAACTTTTAAAAAAATTCCAGTTGAATCCCATTAAAATTCAGAAAGCTGTCGGCATTTCAGTGAGGAGAAGTTCAATGAGGTGAAACTCTTTTAAGCATTAAGCTCTTTTATTTCCCCCTCGTCAAGTTTACATTCTTTTTTCTGTTTATTTCATATAGGAAAAATGTAAAGTCCTCGTTTTTGAAATAGATAAAATTGCTTTATTCTTATTTTAACAGAAAAATACCATCCTCATAGAAAGACCCCCATTAGATATTTTCCGATACTCCAACATTCAAATGGCTGCTGTAACCTAGTGGTAAGGTGTGTCGGCCTCGGAGTGGGAGGATTCCTGGTTCGAAACTCGATTCCACAGAATATTCGTCGTGCATTGGTCTGTTGCACGTTAAATCATACGTAGAGGGTCAAAAGTCCTCCCTTTGTGTAGTGGGGAGAGGGGGTGCCAGCTCACGTCGACCTCGTCATTTGACCGCGGTTTAAAATTACGAGGCCCATCCCAAAATAGCCCTCGTGTTGTTTCCAAACGGGACATCAATATAACTAAGCCAACATTCAAAGTAATCCAGTTGCATATGATTTATTTTGCTTCAAATGCTGAACCATATGCGTAAATGATTAATTATTTATCTTCAAAACTAAGAACTGTATAGTCTTTTTAAAAAAATAGTAGTAAACTTATTTTCATTAAATTTCTTATAATGGATATTCTTCGCAAATATTAATCTAAACACAAATTTTTTCGTCCACACTTTAAAACTTTCTAAAAATTATTTTTATTCATGAAATTGCAGAATGTTTATCTCAACTAGAGCAGGGGAAAAATAAATCATTTTGCTGTAACGAATATTTCTTCTGTTTCTTGCATCAAATTTTTAATCTCCATCTAAATCATCTCAATCTGAGTATACTTACAAACACAGCAAACTCCGAGACCCCAGGCACACGTTTCTGCACCTCGGCCACCCCGCTTCACGCACTCTTGGGCAGATAAACAAGAACCAAGCATACCCGATGAAGTTTGACAATTATCTGCCTCAGACATCCATTGGAAAAGTGTCACTGAAAAGGAAATATCAAAGCATCATATACCTTGCCTTACTACACTTGCATTACTGACCGATTGTGAATATTTAACCCTTTGATGATTGCTGCAGCCAAAAGTCTTTGAAAGTTTTTTTCTTGACCCATTAAAGGGCCATTTTTGTCCCATCCATATTTTTTTCGAAATAAATACTTTAACATAAAATTAAGATTTTTTTAATGATTTTGCAGTTTATAATATAAAATGATTAATTAAATTTTGCAATATAATTAAAATTTCTCTATTCTTTCCCCCGTAATCTATAACGCCAAATCTAAATGAAAATAATTTATTAAATAAAATATTAAAAAATCTTTCGTTTAAAGGCTAGTACATATATCCAGGGTGTTTCAAAAACACGTGGCCAAACTTTAAGTGTATGTCAGGCATACGATAAGCACCCAAAATCACGTAGGAACATGGGTGTGCAAACTCCATCTGGAGGCAGCAGATGGCACTTAAAATAATATGGCGCTGGCCAAACTTGCGGACACTTTTTGAAATTTGCACATTTCTTTCGAATATCATCTCGAAATTCTGCTATACAAAGAATAGGTTTTAACTAACAATTTACATCGAAGATTCGGTAACGAGGGCATTTAGGGGTCCCACCAGAAATTGATGAAATCGAAAAGAGATTTTGGCTCACCCCGCTTCACAGAAAGTTGATAATGGTCTGCAACTTTCATCACTGGTTTTTGTCTAATGTACGCAAAATTTACATGCATTTTCGCAAAAATAGCACGGATATTCGAGAATATATAAAAGGTTTCTTTAAAAATATGAAATTTTCCCGCAAGTATTTTTCTTATAACATACAGAGTTTTCAACCAAATCATACGAAACTTACAGAATACATTATAATATATTAGAGAAGCATTGTATTAAAATTTGAAGAAAATACCTTTAATGTTAGAGGAAATATGAGTATTTGTAGTAAATAATTTTGAACTGCGAATGCGCGAAACGTAGCGTAATTTTGCTTTCATGACTTCAAAGACAGATATATAGGGCAACATATATAAAAATTTCAGTTAAATACCGTTAAGAAGAAGATTCGCATTTCGGCCAGCGCTATATTATTGTAATGCCATCTGCTACCTCCAGATGGTGTTTGCGCACCCATGTTGCCATGTGATTTTGGATGCATATCGTATGCCTGACCTACCCTTAAAATTTGGCCACGTTTTTTTTTGTAACACCTTGTATAATATATCCTTTGATGTTTAATTATTTGCTGATCTGCTTGTAATTAAAGACTTACATTAAATACAAATGTTTTTCTCTCAAAATTAATTGCAACAAGTTAAAATCAGAACTAAAGTTGTTTTTATAGGAAAAACCTTCACATTTGATGAAATCAGTAAGCCTAAGAGTATACATAAAATAATAAAGGAATGAATGCAAATTGCAAGTACAAACACTAAAGGAAAGTACGAAAAGAAGTTTCTTAATTTTACTTCTAAATTCTATGTATTCAAATCAAATCAAGAATGTTATGCTTGATTTCATTTGATTCAATACAAGTGCTACTGAGGAGAGAACCCCTTAATTCTTATCTGTGATCAAATGACGCCCCATTTTCCAGATTTCCTCGCCAATATGAAGCGAATTTTTCATACAATCGGTACTGCGTCACAGCATGATTCCATGGACGCCAAGCATTTCGTTTGCGATTACAATTACTCAACAATTCAGAATACCTTGGCACAGCACGAAAATCTTATCATTTTTATGGTAATTCAAATAATACATGACTGTAAGTAAGATCATGAGAAATGTAAATTTTAAAATAAAATATATATAAGGGGGGCAATTCATTGGAAAATCGTCAAAGAAAATGCTTTGTTCCTTTTGCCAAAAGTGTGAGCATGAATAGCATCTGTGTGAGCATGAATAGTTTCTGTTATTTCACAAGTTGAAGTTCTCTTATGCTAAAGCTAGGAGGGTTAAGGAACTTGTCCCAGAAAAGAGAGATTTCAGTTTTCTTCTATTCAGTTCATTCTATAGAGCAAAGTGGACTTCATGCAAGAGAAATTGATAATCTTCCTAATTCACAGAAGCTCTGCAATCATGCCTCATTTCCTCTCTCAGTTTCTTCTATATCCTTCTGCTCAGAGCTTTTGAGTAGAATCGCTTTTAACATTAAGCTCTTGCACATTTTATAAAAACTGGAAACCATGTGCTACGTTTTTTCAAACTTTTGTGAAATGAGTAAGAACTAAAGAGGAGTAACAAGGTATGGTTAAATATTTTTTACTGCGCATGCGCGAAACGTAGCGAAATTGTTCTTCCATAACTTCAAAGCTAGAAGTATAGGGCAACTTATATAAAATTCCAGTCCAATATCGATTATATTCAGAAAGATATCGGCAATGCAGCGAGATGAATTTCGGTACACTACAAGAGAAGCTAAATAACGAGGATTCTTGCACAAATTGATATTTTTTAAACTGGAATCTTCGAACAGAAATATTGAATTTTATGAAACTTGAATATCCTGAATACTCATGTATACTTATAAGTTAAATGCATAATTTAAATAACATAAATTAAATACATAATTTCGACTATCACTATTCAAATAATTTGATTTCTGTTTTAAAAATTCATTAATAGCTCGTGAGTAAATTAAGTAAATTTAATTTAGTTTATTAATATTCAATCTCTTCTAGGAATTATATATTTTATTTATTTATTATTTAGATACAGTGCTTACGAAAGCACATTTATGGAAGTACGATAAGAATTTATATTGATTTATGTAAATCCTTCCTTTCTAGTAAAAATAATTATTCATCCGAAACGAGAAATTTACTGCAAATAAAATATTACATATAAGCTCGGAAAGAGACTAGCGATAGAGTGAATTTTTATTTTCGAAAATACTGCATCATTAACAAACCACTAGAAATAATTCTCAGCCTGAATTTTTAATTCTTTTATAATGAATTTTTAATTTTAGTTCCTTTAATATTGTTAATTATAATTACTAAAGTAAAAAAAACAGATTTATAAACTTTATCTAAAAAATAGAAGTAATTTGTTGATAAAGAGTAATTACACCGACACTTTATTCAGATGTGACTCTCTTTTGCTAACATGTAAATTTAATATATCAATATATCGTAAATTTAATATATCAATACCAATTTAATAATCAATGTATATCGGTAATGTTCGCACACGTTTTCAGTGAAATATATAAGGAGTCAGTGGCGAATCCAGGATTTGGGTCGGGGGAGGGGGGCTGAGGTATAAAAAGTTTTGTATCGTCGTGACGAATGTCAAATCTTATGGCTTATGTAAACCAAAACTCTTTAACTTTACACACTTTACTCATATGACAACAAGAATCATACAGAACATTACAATACTTTCGATAATTTAACAAAAAACACAATGAGATAACTAGCAAAAACATGTTTTTGACCGTGGCAACGCTGCAAATACGAGTGGAATGACTACAAAAGTGGGAAAACTTTCGATCCTGTCAAAAACCAGGAAGAAATGCTTTCACTTTTTTAAAAGGGAGATTAAGAAAAAAACACCTGTAGTGATTTTAAATAAAATAAAGAATCCTGGTCTAGCTCCTGGGGGGGCTGCAGCCCGATAGCCACCCCCCTGGATTCGCCACTGTAAGGAGTCGTTTGGTTTAAAACGGTTTCATTTTTATCAGTAATTATTTGCTCAGACTTTAAATTATCTCCGAATGTCTGAAAATCCTTGTAGCCAATATTAACCTTTAATACGTTTTATTGATCAAGTTAACAAAATCTTCCTGCTGCTTTGAGAGGATTTGATTGCATTTTATATAAACAGCAATAATCTGAATGTGATTTTCTCATTTTGTCACTGCTTTCAACAACCAAAAGTAAGATTCTTGGTACTTAACGACGTTCAGGAAATACAGTTGAATAGAAAAATCAACTACAGTGGCAAGATTTTTCACCTCCAATACAAACTTTCTTCTTGTGTTAGATTTAATATTTTTATGCCAATGAAATGTATGTAACAGTATGAAAAAGATAAAAAGCAATATTCGATTTAGCTGCTAACTATATTTTCCGTCTTGATTGTGGCTGATTCATTTGAGCTTAAATAAAGATTTGATTCAAAATAAAGTTAAGAATTTTTGAAAAGTGTACTCTTTCAAAGAACTAAAGCAAGCATATAAAATTATACTCACATCGTGATTTCCTTGCCATATTATTGCTTGTTTCAACGTAACTAAGTGTTGTACTCCTTGGCTCATTATCTTCTGATTCACTAGTACAATAAATTATACTCAACAGAATGTTTAGCAGACAAAATCTGAAGAAATGTAGAACTTCCATGATTTTTGTCTGAAAGGTTTCTCAGTACTACCTAATTCTTCAATGGAAACAATGCAAATAAATGCTTTGAAACTCACGATTTATCAGTATTAAAATTGACCACGGACTTTTATAGTTTTAAAAAAATATTAAGTCCATTTAAGTTATTAAGCCTTTAAGTTATAAACTGAAGCAAATGCTGCCGCCTCAAATTCGGAATAAGGAATGATGATAAGGTTATTACTATATATACCTTTACACGTACTTTCCTCAGGATATATTTTGCACCCATTTGCCTGATTCAAGAAAAACATAGCCCCATTATTGAGTTGTTTTGAAAGTCTCTTGACCCCTAAAATGAGAGTCAAAGGAAGCTAAAATGAGTAAAGTAAATGGGGAAGTTTGCTGCTATTGTGTCAATATTGCCATATCGCTTACTTCAAGTTGGCTCGTAGTTATCTACGTAAAAAATCATGCGCCATCTATTTGCTTAAGCGAATGCAGCGCTCTGTTTTAACGTATAAAAATTTCCGTTGAGTTAATGACCTCAGAAAAGTATTTTTTTAAATAAATTTTATATATATTTGCCTCAGAATAATAATAAATACAATGCGATACAACATACGATTTCAGTAGATTTCACACTCTCAAAGAAGGAAATGCCACTTAAAATAAAATACAGCTCTTACCTATGCAGTGGCTTTTCGCACACGTTTTTTAACGTTTTTGGTGAAATATGTAAGGAGTCGTTTGGTTTAAAATGGTTTCATTTTTATCAGTAATTATTTGCTCAGACTTTAAGTTATCATCTGATGTTACAAAATGGCATTTGTAATTAAACAATGGACAGAATGTTATGTTTTAACTTTCTCCGAAGAGAAATAATCCTATTTTGTTGATTGAGAATGCTATAAAAGCCAGGGAATTAATGTGCAAAGGCAGAATGCGTATGATTTCAAAGGAATGAGGAAAAACACGTAAAATCTTGCTTCCTATTACAAAAATGAAACATATCTAAAAAAGAAACGATTTTCTGCGAATATTAATAAGGTAAGATTTTTAATTTTAAAATAAAATCTACCAACTCAAAGAACTGTTAGAAAGTCATTAAACTGCTCAGTTTCTATTGTAAATAAAATAATACGTTGTGATTTGATATATATGTAGTTTTCATCTTTCTTCTCTTAAACATAAAGCCGAATGTAGAGCTCAATGCAGAATTCTGTATGAGAGAGAATTATCTCCTGAAAATTGAATAACAATCGATGAAACTTGGATATATATAAATGATTGTGATAAAAAGAAAAAGAACTATTTACTATCGTAAAGAAAAAAATTTAAAAAACTTGGTTCAAAGAATCTAAAGAAACTTTCAATAAAGGATTTATGGCCTTTGCCAGCTTTGCATATAATAGAAATTTAAAAAGAAGGAGAGATGAAAGTAATGTAAAAATCAGTTTATCTTATTATTAAAATAATATCTTATTGCCATTATTTAAGGATATAGTGTCATCTCTTTTCCTACACATACTTCAAGCAGTAGAATTCCAGCAAGACAAACCAAGAAACCATATATTTGAATACTACAATTTATGGAAAAAATTAAACAAGAACCAGATATCATTCCAATACCTTTCACTCGTATTCCTTCTTAATTACCAGATGTATCCACACTTAGGGGTCTATTCTGGTACCCCCGGTTGGATTGGGAGACGTCACTTTTCCAGCTGTTAACGTGCGGAAAAAGTGACGTCTCCCAACCCAACCAGGGGTACCAGAATAGACCCGTTAGTCTTTTGCTTGCATCGTCTATTAAAAAGAGCAATGAACAGTCGTAGACTGAAAACTGTTAATGAGGTATATAAAGTTGTGGAAGAGGAATGGGAGAAAATATTTTTCTTAATTTTACAAAATGCATTATTATCTGTGAAATTAAAATATGATATTGTAAGGGTTCGTTTATCTCTGGGTTACTAGTTTTCTAAATGAGTCAACTGCTATCGAAGACAAGGAATAACAACTGCAGCTTCAGTCCCCAATATATTTTTTATTTTACTTTCTTGATAAATGGGACACAACACAATATATAACTGCAAAGAAAGAAAAAAGAATCCATTTTCAACGCGTGCGTAACTGGCTGAGGTGGCTTGGTGGGGCCGGAGGGTTCCAGGCTCGAACCCCGATTCCATCTAAGAACTTCCTTGTAAACGGGTCTGGTGCGAGTTAAATCAGTCGGGACCAAATTTCCATCCCGCTAGTGTGGCGCGGAAGTTTGAAGAAGGGGCTGCCGGTTTAGGTTTCGCTCTCGTAAACTGACCACGGTTCAAAATTACGAGGTACGTCCCAAAATATCTCTCGTGTTGCTGTAAAACGGGACGTAATATAATTAAACTAACCATTTGCATCGCTATTCTGCCTCTCGCAACCGCTCTTCCGTTCTTTCTCTTCGCCTCTTTGCTTAGAGACCAACTTCCTTGCCAGTCTGTTTTAAGGGTTACCACAACATAGCGGTACCTTACGCGCCCCACCTAAGGTAAAATTAGTCCTCTGTGGCTGATTTCACCACAAATAAATAGATAGTACAATAGCAAATACTACAACATAGGGTACCTTACACGCCCCACCCAAGGGTAAAATTAACCCCTTGTGGATGATTCCACCACAAGCAAATAGATAGTACAATAGCAAATACCCTACTCTGCTTCACATTACAAAAATTGCAATCAAAACACACGGCATCAACACACTTAATACGTAGTTATAACGGAAATTATATGAACACTGTACACAACACAATCATGAAACATATTGTCTTAAGGTTCAATGAAACTACAAGTTCAACATTCAGATATTGTTCATTAAACTGTAAAACAAGTTTCATAGTCACATATGTTTCATTACACTAGGAAAACAAGTTGAATGTTCAAATACAATTCATTACATTAGAAAAATACTCTTTTTACAATATTCACACAAATATTACCATAACGAACAGTGACGGACTGGCGAGGTTTCCAGCTTGCCCGATGGCAAGTGGGCCCCCTTAAACATAAGACAATTTGGGCCCACAGGAAGTGTGTGTGAGAGAGAGAGAGAAGGAAGAACTCTTTCTCTATATATAATAAGCTTTTCTGAAGCAAATAAATAAAATAGCTCTGTACCCAATGTCCATGTTTCAGTGTTCCACATAAGTCGGAGGTCTCCGACTCCTTCCTTTGACTTCCGGCCATTTGCGGATGCTTCTCCTGAACGTTGAAACTACCCCACAAACCCTCGAGCAACCCTCGTACTATTGGAACAAGACACCTCTTCTGTGCAAAGTCCAGCCGCAATACTCATTTGGAATTTTTTTATTGGTTTCTTAAGCCCACGAAAAGACTGAATGGAATGCATTCCCTTTATGCAAAAACGGTGCGGTTCTTGTGAGAGATGGTTATAAGATGTGCTTTTTTGTAGTTTCATTTTACTCTCGTAGCTGACAAACAACGGAATTCATCTATCTTTAAAAGAAACGGTTTTCTTGACTAAAACTGTTACTAGGGAAGAGGGAGAAAGAAATTTTGCCTATTGAAGAAACGAAATGACATCTATGAAAAGGTGACACTCACACTTTTCTTTATGCGATTAGGGAGGGTGTTTATATAGTCATGTTTACAACGTTTTAGAAAGTAAACGAGCCTCACGGTCTTTCTTTCATGGAAAATAATTGGAGAGAGAAGTGGTATTTCTCTGTTTAGCGTATCTTGTAAAAAGAAAGGAAAAATATTTTTGAGAGGTAAGCTGAAATTATTATTTCTCTATTTTTGCATCTCTGTTATAGTATTGAACACCAGCCGATTCGTCCAATTATTAATTTTTTAATTTGATTTTGTCAACAAACTTAAATTCGACAGCAAAGTGAAAGTATTAATTTTTACAAGAAACTGAGAAAGAAATTAGTTGTGAAAAAAAGAAGAAGAAATAGATATATAGGAAATGTATTAGAATTGAGTTAAATTTTTATGTAGTATGTTTTTGCATCTGATGAAATTAATGATTTAAGTATTTACATTCAACTATTAAAAAAGTCTAGAAAATACGAGATTCATTGAAGATTGTTTTTCTAAAATTTGCATAATTATAATATACAATTATTATACAATATTAAAGCTAATTATAAAGTGGAAAAATTAACCTAATTATAACAAATAAATGGATTACATAATCTCCAGTGAAGATTTTCTTGCTGTAAGTGGAAAGATGGGTTTAAGGTCATTGCTGAAAAGTAAATCTATCAAAATAATATAGAAAATCTATCAAAAAGTAAATTTATTTGAAGTAGCCGAGAAAGAAAGAGACAGGATTAAAAAAATGGCGAAACAATGAAAATGGGCTGCATTTTAATAAAACAAAAGTTTTTATATCGTAAGAATCGAAATAAATGTTTATATCATACTCCTTTAGTAAAAGAGAAACATAAGACATAAAGATTTGATGAAATAATGAAATTAGTTTGATTCTCATTACAACATTGCAAAAAATATTTTGGAAAGATATGCTTGAAAATATTTTTTTAAAAATTGTCTAAATTAAGGAAAGAAATTGTACAACAACTTAACTGATATCGTTTGAAATATAATTTTTTGAAATTTAAGATGGTATAAGAACAGTGGCGAATCTAGGATTCGGGTCTGGGGGGGGGGGGCGGAGGTCATAAAAATTTTGTATCGTCGTGATGAATGTCAAACCTCAAGGCTAAAGTAAACGAAAACTCTTTAACTTTACAGAATTTACTCGCCTGACAATAAGAATCATAAAAAAATACAATACTTTCGATAATTTAATAAAAATTACAATGAAATAACTAGCCAAAAAATGTCTTCAACCGTGTCAAAGCTACAAGTACAAGTGGAATGACTACAAAAGTCGGAAAATTTTCGAGCCTGTCAAGCCAGAAAGCAATGTTGAAACGTTTTTATTATTTTTTTAAAAGAGGTAAATTAAGAAAAAACTGGTTGTAATGATGTTAAATAAAATCAAGAATTCTGGCTTGACTCTGGGGGGGGGGGGGGGGCCCGATAGCCCCCCCCCCTGGATTCGCCACTGTATAAGAATATATTTATGTTATAGTATTTTCAGAAGTTAACGCTGAAAAATTCCAAATTCTTTCTTAATTTTTAATTAAATAAAATTCTAATTATAAAATTTTAAAAAACTTCTCCGAGGCGCACATTCCCACACTCTTTTGTACCAAATTTGGAAACCCTATGCTGAGCGGTTTGTCCTGCAGAACATCAACAGATAGACAGATACCTACACACATATTTGCCTTTATTATTCATAGAAATCTTACATACAAAAGCAGGGTTAGAAAAAGCACTATGGTATTTTTTGATAGACTTTTTTTGCATAAAAAATCAAAAATGCAGCTATACTACACCAAACTCATAATCTCCTTGTTTTCACCATCTCGTTTGTAAATGATTTATCATAAAATTTTACTTGTATATAAGTAAAGATGAATGTTTGTATGTCTTTTGTGCAAATTTATAGTTTTGTTCGATCTTTATGAAATTTGGTACACGTGCTCTTCAAAACAAGATGAAAACAGCTGTCAACTCTTCCAAAAGTCAATTAAAATTTCAGTTACTTAAAAACTAAGCAACATTTTGGCGTTTTTCCGCGATATCTTAAGAAAATTTTATCTAACAAAATGATTTTTCAATTATTTATAATTCAAAAAGTGTCATTTTAATGATTCCAATTTTATTACAAATTGCTGAAACATTACCAATGCAAATTACTAAACTCCAAATCATCCAAAGAAAAAGCCCGAAAGGCCCGAGATATCTACAAGCTTCCTCGCTCTTTCAACAGATGCCTTACTAATGGGTGGCATTTCTTCACACTTTTGTGGCTTAAAACCGTATTCGAAGAATTTAGCTCATGGAATTGGAAAAAAAATAACTTTAATCATGATTTGTTTATTTTAAACGTAGAATTGATATCAAACCTACGGACGAGAAATTTCGTACCTTCGTACTCCATAATCTGAAGCGTCACAATGCACTTGAAAAGGTAGATCGGCGTTAGAAGTGACTAAACCAGTTACCTCACATAAGTTCTTTCAATTTATCAAATGAAGCTTGCTCCACTTTTCTTCATGAAACAATATTTGGCTTATTTTTCTTTGTTAATCATAAAGTGGAGCTGATATCCGGGCATAATTTGGAATATAGTATGTTCTATAAAACCCATTAAACCTAGTACTGATCTAACCTCCTTCTTTGTGGCGGGTCTGGCTAATCTCGTATGTATTTTCCTTCATCTGGTCTATATTTTCCTCCACCGTTACATGCTTCAAATCTTTCATTTTCTCTGCAGTAAAAGTACATTTTTCGAGCCTTACAGAAAATCCCAGTTTATCTAATTTTGTCAAAATTAACCTTAAGTAGGTCAAATGCTCCTCAAAGGTTTTAGAAAAAATTACCAAGTCATCCATGTAGACTTGAGCATATTCAGAATGGGATTTGAGTGCACAGTTCATTTCTCGCTGAAAAGTACCTGACGCCCCTGCAAGACAAAAAGGCATAGTTTTCCACTGGCACACAGCATTATGGGTGGTAAATTCTGTTAAAGGTTTACAATCTTCGGCCATTTTCATCTGCTGATACCCTTTTAAGATATCTAAATTGGTTAACCAGTAGGATGACCCTCCAATAAAAAATAATCCCTGCATGTCCTTCATAGGAAAAACAGGTACATTCGTAATGGCATTTAATGCCCAAAAATTAATGCATATCTTTAGCGTGGAATCCTTTTATTCTACACAAACTATTGGATCGCCAATATCAGATGGCTCTATTAACTTTAAATCCATTAATTTCTGAACCTGATGCTCTACTTCCTTTCTATACGCTATGGCTATTTTGTAACAATGAGGCTTTTTCCGTACCGCATCGGGTAAAAGCTCTGCTTTGTGAGCGCCTACCTGAACTGGCTCGTGAAAAGACACTTGAATTTTACAATTAGATTTTAATTGTTTTTAATTGAAAACTGTTAAAATTATTAACGGTAAGTTCATCAAGAATTTTAAAAAATGTTTACTCTTTTGTATCTGTTGGTAGCGTTTCAACATTCCTAATTCTTCTTCTTCTTCAAAAATAACATTTACAGAATTGGCACTAGTAATATAAGGTCTTAATTTATTTGATGTAGGAGTTTCGTTGAACCAACATCATTTTTACCAAAAATCAATTAGGGTTTCGCTCTTCAACAATATTTGCAGGACCCTGCCATCTCACAAAGAGTTTATTATATGAATTTGGTATCAGTACTATTACTTCATCTCCTACTTTAAAAATTTTTATTAGACGATCTTAAATTATGATAGTATGCAGTTTTCTCTTTCTGCACTTTCGAAAGAGTTTAGCCTGCTCTGCAGTTTTTTCGAGTTTGACTTCAAACTTTCCAAATATGTAACACGGGGGTGGTATCCAGCTGCAAGTTTTTGTGTTTTCTAATCCAAATAGATTTTAACATAAATAGTGGACCTTGAGTTTGCCTACCTTACAATAACTGAAACCGAGATATACCTTTGGTTGTATTGGGTATTTCCTATAAGCCCATAACACATACGGAATTTGTAAATACCACCCTCTACCCTCTTCTCTAACTACATTATGTAGCATACGCTTCAGTCCTACTGAACCGTTCCACCAACTCACTGAATTGTGGATAAGCTGGGGTAGAGAACCCTGGACAATTCCCAATTCTTTTTTCGAAATCTTTAGTTAATTCAGCATTAACCTTTGCTCCGTTATCTGACACCATAACATTTGGTATACCCATCCTATAGAAAATACTTAATAATCCTTCGCAGGGTGCTTTAGCTTTAAGACTAGTAAGCTGTATAGCTTCGCCCCACTAGTGTGTTGATCAATTAAACATCAAATATATTTATGTGCCTTCGAATAGATAGATCTATTGGACGAATGAAATCCACATTTGCCAGCAGAAATGGCAACAACTCGACACTGGTAAAATTTGTGATCTGTAACTAGTCTTCACCTCCTGAATAAGTTGGCACTGGTTGCACGACTCAGAAAACCTTCTAAAATCGACCCTTTGACCTTCTCAGAAAAATGAATATTTAAACCTTTCAAGGTCGTTTTGGATACCATGTGACTGCTAAAAATAGAGGTATGAGCTAGTTGAAAACCTCATTCCGCCTACCCTTAGGCACTACCAATTGCCCGATACCCTTTCCGAGTATTTTATCCTTATGAAAAAAATAACCATCAACTTCATAATAGTTATCCTTGCCCTCTTTAGCAGAATTCCAAACAATCTCTAAATCGGCATAACGCTCCTGCTCGGAGCGAAACCTATCAGCCACCATACTTCCCTTCATAGTCTTCTGTGGTCGCTTTCTTTTCCTTTTTAGCGGCTGTTCCTATTTCATTCAGACCAGTAATATTGACCAATGAAATTATTACCGACTATTTGTGAATTCTCATAGCACTTCGGTTTAATTGTAGACTTGTGCTAATGATACAAATAATGATTTTATGGATACTTTCAGTCAGTGGCGGCGACTCGGAGGGGGGCAGTCGACCGCCTTTTTTTGCGGAAAAAATTAAATTTCTATTCTGTTTTTCTGCCTAAAACTAGAAATTATAAAAGAACAATTGGATCCGGGGAAGCTAGCTAGTTTTGTAACTTAATTTTTTAATTTTGTTGTCTACGGGTACTTTTAGGTGTCCACAATTTTTTGTCCCCCCCCCAGTTTTGTCCTCCAATCGCCGCCACTGTATGCCACTAATTGATTCCTCAATTTTGTAGCACCTGGTAATGGCGCCCAGGGCGCTTGCTCCACCTGCCCCACACTAGTTACGCCACTGGTGTGATGTCAACGTGCCCCGTTCAACTGTGTGTGTGTGTGAATACTGCTCCCTCATTTTTTAAAAATTGCTATTACTTCCAGTTCAGGCTAGCCAGAGGATGTAGGAATAACAGGTAACACAGATTAGCTGCCTAATCATTGCAAAAAATGAAAAAAATTCCTAATCAAAATTGATGCCAACCAGCCCGCTTTCCCTTACGTTGTTCGATAGTCTGAATGCCGTACAATATCTTGAAGATATCTTAACGATAATATAGACAATCTTGTGCAATATTGTAAGCAATATTGTTTATATAAGAACAGGAGTGGCGTTATAGTCTTCCCGACAGGGGGCCACGGTCTCCCCAACAAGGGGGACATGACCTGCTGTATAAGGGGCGAACCCAGATAGCACGTACATTTGCAGCAAGTTTGATTTTTACTTGATATTATCTTGTCATGGCAAATTTGACGAGTCGATGTTGTAGCGAAACTGCTGCAAAATAACGAGGCAGAATCGCCACCCTCGCTTGCAAAATATGTTTGCCGCAGGTCTGCTATCGGCTTGTTACGGCGAAAATAGACAACTAGCGCCACCCCTCCTTGCAATTCAAGTTTGCTGTGAAGGTGTCATGACAAGTTCACAGCATGATTGCAAAACAAGTTTGCTGCAAAGATGATAGCACACTAAGAGATAATCTTTGTCTCTGTTTTAAAAAACATCCGATTTTTAATAGCATCTCCTAGACCGTACTTCTTTTTGCTAATTCAATAAATCAATAATAATTTGTGAAAAAACTAACTTTTTTATAAAAAAATTTTGAAACATTTTCCATCTTTTTACTAAATATAGAACTCGCACTTTAAAGAAAACTTTATCGCCTTTTTCTTAATGTTGAAATTTTAACGTTTATAAACAAAATTAAACCTAAAAAACAGTCAATGTTTGCTAAAAAATAATAACTTATACATTTTGTCCCGTTTTAAAAGTAATTACTTTTGAACTCTAATTTCATAATTTATTCTACTAGCAAAACGTAGTTATTAGCTAAAATCGCTCTCTCTTTGACTTCAAATCATATTCTCAACTCAAAATGTAAAAAATTAATGAAATCAAGAAAACAGTTTAAAATAAATCGTATGTATGAAGATCTATTAGCGCAATCTATCTTCTGCTTTCAGAGTTTATCTGGCTGAGTGGTTTAGAGCGTCAGGTTAGGAAGCGGTAGGTCGCGAGTTCTAATCCGAGGCTGTGTTCGTACTCTGTTTTTGTAATAGTTTGCAATGAGTTTGACATGGCAAATTTGACGCGTGGTGACTTCGAAGCTTGCGTTAACTTGCTGCAAACTTGTTTCAAGCTTGCACTCTTGTCACGTCAAATTTGTTGCAAGCTTGCAGATTTGCGGAGCAAGATTGCTGCAAACTAAAATTGCTATCTGGGAAGCGTCATGATGACCCTCTCAAATTTGCTTCAGATCTTTATTTATCTGTTAGTTGAATAACCCGTTGCGTGAACGGCGTACAAAAATTTCCGCAGAAGGGAGCACAGCATCCCTGACAGGGAGCCTGGCCCCCGGACACCCCACTAGCGCCACATCTGGATAAGAATAATTGGTATATATATTCCTTTCTTGAATGGACGAGTTTTCTGTTTTGTTTATTTCCTGTAAAGCAGGACTTCCGCCTTACACCCATCAACTTTCGGTGATAATGTTAAGTCAAATGGGAACCTTCAAAATTTCAACACTCTGTTTGAAGATATTAATTAATGCTTATAGTGGAGTTTTCTAATATTATGGCTTAAAGATAATTTGAAAATATTAAATTTCATGTTACTATTGTTGTAGCTCTCGATGTTTACTTAAAATAAGACCCTAATTTTGTGGAAAGATTGCCATAATTATTCTTTATCGCTCTTTTTGGCTTTTTGTGTACATAAGAAAGAACTGATTCGAACTTGGCGCTTGTTACGGAATCCAATTGGATTTGGCGATTGCTTAAATTTGAGGGTTACTGGAAAACGGAAGTGAGCCCTCACCACGGAAGCTCTGTGATATCAAAATAAACAAAATAAAAAACTCGAGCATTAAAAATCAAAGTTTGTATTTATTTATTTTTATTTTTTGATGATCCTCACTCTATATTTGTGCCCGTGTTCCCACAATCCAAAGGGCAGAGCTGTTTTCAGATAATATTTGCAATGCAACCTCATAACTTCTGTAATCTGAAATTTATCAAATAAATTAAGCAATAATCAGTTACACATTTGTCCAATACGATATATTTTCTTCAGTTCTTTCTTTCTTTTTTTTTTAATTTCAAAGGCTCATTTTAATACAATCGTAATCGTGACTGTAAAGCTTTGCAGTGAAAAACGAAACTTGCCATACCATTCAGGTGTTGTGATTTTGTTTGTTGCAGTCTGTAGTCCCTAGTGGATGATATCATTTAAATAAACCGTTTCTGTACGTCTAGAAAATGAATTAATAAGAATTAATTATTGTCTCACAAGCGTTTTTTATTCAGTGTTATTAATTTCGGTTCCTCTTCATATCCATAATTTTGTAATATTTCTTTTTCAGAATTGTTTATATCATGGCTGATGAAAAAGATATCGATGACAAGAAATCTAATTCGCCTAATGAAGTTGATTATAATTCTGTTGATGAAGACGGCAGCCTTAGAATAAAAATTATATGCCTTGGTGACAGTGCAGTTGGGAAATCAAAGTACGTTTCGTATTAGTTTTCTTAGCATGACAGTAGACACTAATGTTATTTAACATCATTTCAATACTCTAAAGTTAGTGTGTTGTCGAGATATTTTTTCTTTCCTTTTTTTTGTGCAATTCATATATTTTACAGTTAAATACAATCGTATATACCACATATCAAGAGTTCCATAGTGTAATGTGGATCATAGTGTATTTTCTTTTACCTGCTTGTAGCTATATATGTATAAAAAAAGAATGTGCTAATTTTGATGTTATAATGTTTTATCGTTAAAGTCTAATTTTGTCAGATATCCTATCGGGCCTATTATCTTAGTTTTCTTGTGTTCTTAAACTTTTAGTCTTCGACGGAATATTTATTGAATTATTCAAAAATTAAGGATTGAAGAAAGTGGAATAATGTATTTATTCAGTTATATTCTGACATGTAGTCATTTGGTATTTGTATTTAATACAATTAATTCAATTCTTATTCATTAAATGTATGCAATATGTCATAGATTTATTATATTAAATCAATGTAGGAATTAAGTAGCTGCTTGAAGTATTTTGAATGATATGAAACTTAATTCTGTCAGTTTGATAAAGTATCTTATATGCTTATTTGTATTTGCCATGTGTATATATATTATGCAGTAGGAAACATTTCCTATAGGTAACATAGCAATTATTCCTACACAGTAATTAATCTCTTGAATTTGTGTGGCTGTTAATCCCAAAAAGGTGTTAAAAAACTTCAATCACAAATAAAAAAAGTATTTTAACACCAAAAAACAAAAAAGACCTACTTTTTTCATACTTCAACCAGTTCTTCAGTTTTATATATGCACCCAAACAAAAGCTCCATGCCACGACTAACGATTAGTCATAAATCAAATTGACAGTAAGTAGAAAGCTGGGTTTGATTGAAGTGCAGATGAATGGCCAATATGCCTTTGTGCACTTCTTAGGGATAAAGAAAGAGCTCCATGAAATTAGAATTTTTTTTGTTTTAAAAATAGTTTTATTACTCGTATTTAGGCCCATTTAACTGACCATAGTACCTATACCCTATCACTTTTACCAAACTGTCGACTAGAGTTGTCATTGACCATTGAGGGTTTCTAGACTTAGGCTGTAAGTAATTGCATCTTAACATTGAGTGGGTTGGATTGAAAAAGGACAATATTTATATTTGTGTGAAACTTGTGTATAAAATGTGATTATTGTCGATAATCTAGGTCATAGAACAATTATGGCTATTTGGAATGAGGGAGAAAACTCTTGAATTACAAAAGCAAAAACTTCATGCAGAATTATTTTGACTGCTAACAACTACTATGTGAAAATTGGATCTATATCAATTTATTTCCATACATCCTGGATAATAGAGAGCTGAATCATGAAAGAGGGAAATTGAATTGAACACAAATGAAACCTTTTGTAATATTTTCATTTAATCTTTTATCATGTATATATAAATATATATGTAAAGTTAATGAAATGGAATCCAAGTGGCAATTCCATTTTAACTAATCATTTTATTTAGGCATCATTTAGTTACAAACAACACTCTGCATGGAAACTAGATCTAGATTAAACATCTTTATGTTCAGAAAGGTTCTGGAAAAGTTCACCACTGAGCAGATGCCAATGGTAGAAAAAATACTTGATAGCAAGATTTTTTGCTGTTAGCATTTGTTTAATGTTTGTTTTTAAAATTGCATTGGTTTGATATTTATTTTTAAAATTGATTTGTAACTAATTGGAGCTGAGTTTAGTGAAAAGATGCATTAAATATATTAGCATTTATATGAAAAATGCAAATTTTTATTAAATCAAATGTTAATTTTAACTAAAAATGATAAAGCATAGTAATAATAAACATAGAAAGAAAAATTATTTTGTTTGCATTTCACACATTGGCTACTTCAAGATAAAAAGCTAACATAAACAAAATACAACTCGGATTTGAAAGACTTAATGGAAATAGCACGAAATGTTGCTTATCAGGATGACAAGATATCTCTTATCCAGAATATAATCCTGTGTTGTTATTGTTTAACAATTTAGTATTAAAAATGATACAACTTTCATCATCATCATTATTATTATCAGTATTTAATACTGATTTAACTGCATACAGTATGTCAAATTTTCTTTTGCTCTGAAAAAAATACATCAGTGAATCATTTGCATATTTTTCACATTTTATTTTCGTATCTTTTAGTATTTTAAGTTAAGAATTAAGAAAAGAAAGCAAAGTGAATTGTTTGACCAGTTATCTTTTTATCTGGAAGTGCATTTGCATGCAGCATTTTAGGTTTTGGCTCAGTTACAAAAGTTATATTAATGCAAAGACTGAAAGAACACCTGTGACTCTTTTCTTCCCCATTGCTTATAAAATAAATCCAATGCATATTTTTCGTATACTTATCACATCTAAGAACATGTTAGTACCATCTTTAATTTAAAAATTGAAGCTTTTTTAAATGTTATACCAATATTTTATATTTTCTCTTTAGGTTGGTCGAAAGATTCCTCTTGGATGGATAGTATCCTTTAAAATTGTTTCTCGGGCATGTTTAAAGTATGTATTTATGTGGATTCTTGTCAAAGAACAACATAATGGGCATTGTTTTAAAATTTTTATTTATCATTTTTTGTTTGAAATATAGATCATTATTTAATTTCGTAATTATGATGTATGATAGATAATATTAGCACTCTATTCTTTTGACTTATGATGAATATCTTCTACTACTGCAACTAGAAACATGAAAGGAAAAGAAATTATTTAATACTATTTTGTTGAATTTTAAAACCTTTTTGTTTGAATCTCATTTTACATTTTTTATCCTCTGAAATGATTTAATAACCTAATTTTCTTTAAAATCTTTGTTGTTGTTTTTTAAAATTGCATCTTCTGTTTATATATATTTTGTTATTTCAAATTAAGCTGAAAATTTTGATTTTTGTGGCTGTAAATCTTTGAACAGTAAATATTTTTAACTGCAAATCAAACTTCAAAGAAATTCTTAATATTCATTTTTTAAAATGATATTTAGTTTATATGTGGTAGCATGTATAAAATTATTTTCACATACCTTGTATAGCTTAATAGAATTAAGGGAAAGAATTAGAAAAGAATCTTAACTTTTTTTCATTCATTTTGACCTTTTCATTCATTCTTTGTGCTTTTCATTATTATTGTGATCTGCCTTTGAATAATGATGTAAACAGATAATGATTGGTATGAGATTTATACACCATGTTTGAAAACTTTAAGGTCAACTGATCATATATCATTTCCTTTATTTAGCTTTTACATTCATAGTCCTTTATTTTTAAATGTTATTTTGCTGAAATATTGAATTTTATGCTATTTAGCTATAGCTATGGTATACTGATTGATGAAAAAGTATATTTGATGCAAATTTAATTGGAGAATGCAGCTATGTTCCTTCAGTGTTATATATTTTATTCTTGCCAAATGCATGAAGAGATTTAGGATGTTTACAGTTGAATTCTATTATTTAAAACAATGATTGACCACCTTAAAATTCCGATCATTGACTGAGCACCATAAAATCTGTCTTTCAGGAATGAATTTTTAGGGTTTGTGTATGTTCATCATTCTGTATAAAACTTAATTAAAATAACACAGAATAATATATACTAACTTCTGTTAATAGACTTGCCTGTGCCAATTGTTGCTTTGCTGTTTGGATGTTGTAATAAAGTGCTTTCATGTGCATTTGCCTCTAAATTGAACATTAAAGAATTATTGCCTATTGAAATTTTCTTAACTTTGTAGTAAACCGCATTCACTTTCAACATATGCTCTAACGATGTTTCGTCATAAAACTAAAGTTGATGAGGATTATGTATTAGTAGGTAAGAGTATAAATCTTCATGTAATTTTAAAATTTTAATCAGTGGCGAATCCAGGGGATTGTTATGGGGCTTCCCTCAGAGTTAAACCAAAATTCTTGGTTTTTTTTTTTTTTTTTTTTTTTTTTTTTAAATCACTACAGCAATTTGTTCTTAATCTCCTGTTTTTTTAAAAAAAACAAACGTTGCAGCATTAGTTTTCTGGCTAGGCTCAAAAATTTTCCCGCTTTTGTAGTCATTCCACTCCTACTTGTAGCATTAAACATGGTCGAAAACATTTTTTGCGCAGTTATTTCATTGTGTTTTTGTTAAATTGTCGAAAGTATTATGGTGTCCTTTGTGATTTTATTGTCAGGTGAGCAAATTGTCAGTTTTATTGTCAGATACAAAATTTGTATGACCTCATCCCCCTCCAGACCAAAATCCTGGATTCGTCACTGATTTTAATAATTTTTTCAATCAATAGATGTTTGAATTTTTGCATGTTGCAGTGATATTTTTCCTAATTAATTAAACAAATTGAAATTTTTATTTATTATTTTTTTGTTTAAAAAAATTTAGTGGGATTATAGTTGGTGCTAATGCAAATCTAAAAAAGAAAGATTCCTATTGGTTTGTTGTAATTTTGTGTGTTTACGATTGTAAAGAATCATATACTCTGTTGATTGATTCATCTTCTGATCTCTGTACTAATTTAATTAGTTATTGAATAGCATTGTTTATAGTATAGAATATTTTCATTTATCATTAAGCTCTGTATGGTGGCCTTTGAATGAAGGATTCATCAAAATTTCATTAACAAAATGACAGTTTCACCATATCAATTAATCAACCTTGAATATAAACCAAAAAAAACGTAAAATTTCCAGATGTCTACAAATATTTCATCATGAACATTTAAAAAATATATAAGAATAAATGAATTAAAAAATATATTATTTAGAAATATTAAATAAAAAGGATTTTGATTTGCATTCTTCCTTTTGTTTCTGGTAACTTTAATTCCCACTTTCATTAAAATTGATGAAATGATTTCAGGCTTTAAAATTATCTGCTTTAAATGTTAAAATTCTTGCAACTTTTGGCTTAGTTAACTGTGGCCAAGAGTTATTTCTTAATGTTTCATTAAGTATTAATGAATTCTGAAGACTTGGATATTATAAAGCTAAAACATTGTTTTATAAAAATGTCAGCATAGGGTTGAATGTGCCGAGTAGAAAAACGCAAATTCTTATTCACAATTTTTAAATCTATATGAAAATTACTGCTTTCAATCTAGATTGCTATAACCTGGCAGTTTTGTTAAGTTCAATTAGAGTACTGGTATTATGCATTATTTAGATGAAGTTTTAAGTACAACACTTTTGTCTTTTCTTTATGTGAGGTACTTTTCTCATTTAGTGATAAAATATTTTGCTGTTCTATTCCTTATTTTTCATAAAATTTAGTAAAACTTATGACTCCTATTGTTAATTTCATCACCTTAATTTCAGTTAATTGAATAATTAATACCAAACAAAATTATAACTGAACTGACTGTCAGTGAAAGATATTTTAAAAGAAAGTAAAGCCCTTGACAAGCTCATAAATTTACCTTTTGTAATATCATTATATCAATTATATAAAGCATTATATTAACTTCTGAATAATTTGAAATATACTATTTATAACTCACTGCAAGATATGTGATGCACAGATTTCATTGAAGGGAAAAAAAAAAAGTCTAGCTTTTTTTAAATCAAACTTTTAGCAGCATTTCTTGAAATTTATGATAGAAACTGACCATTAAAATGCATGAATTCTTGGTAGACTATTCAAATGAATAAATAAATTTGTTTGTTCATCATGAATTCATATTTAAAAATAACAAATTTTGGAAAAGCTATATCTCAGAAACCCCTAAACATTAGCATGCAACACAACTAGAAAAACTAGACTGTTCCGAGTAAATTTTTATGTATAAAATTTAAAAATTTTCTTTGATTTTGAAAACTCTCCTAAATAAACTCCTAATTTAATCGGCACTGTTTTGAATGAACAGATCCCTATGAGCCCAAAATAAGATGTATTGTGATTTAATACTTGCATGATCTTTTAATACAAAAATCCATTTTTTTCTTACTAATGAAAACATAAGAAATATATTTGAAAAATATGAAGATCTGGTTTTTTAAAATGAAAACTTAACAAGAAAAAGTTGACTTCTGCATTTTTTATTATGCATAAAATATCTTGTTAAAGTAATTTTTTACTCTGTTGGTTTTCAGCACCCCTCCGCTTTTTCTAATAATTTAAAGTACCGGTTAAATGGTACTTTATTTAGAAGAGTTTATTAATATCCTTCGACTAGAATGTTGTAATTTGAAATGCGGACCTCAAATTATATTTTTAATAAGTGTTTTATACCACTATGAAGTTTTAAGAACTTTAAGTTTCCACTAGGGTATTTTTTAATCTTGTGATCTCTAATAAAAGTTATTCTATTTGATTTTTGCTATAACTCCCTTCTTGCAAATTTGTATGTATTGTTGAGATTTGACCATCAAATGAGTGAAAATGACTATTCTGAATGTGTTTGAATGTTGCTGTAGTAAATTCTTGATGGAAGCAGCTAATACTCTGTACTAAAAGTCATACTCTGGTATTGTATATACTTAGAGACGATTATTCTAAGTTGACTAATACTGTTAGTTTTATGTGTGATAATTTTTTCTGAAAATCAACCAGTCATTGGGAAATTTTTTTGACCTACTGTACCTTTTATAAACTTAAATAATGGTTTTCATTTTATAAAGTTTATATTTATGAATATAATTTTCAAACGAAAATTTTTTTAATGAATTGCTTTGCCACTTTATTTTGTTAAAGTTCATTTTACTGTAGTTATATTAAAATCTATCCTCTCACTACAAATTTTTATGATTTTTGTATTAGATATCTGGGATACAGCTGGGCAGGAGAAGTTTAACAATTTGCATCCTTCTTACTACCATGATGCTCATGCCTGTATTATGGTAAGTTTTATCTTAAAAAATTATGTGAATAAATAATTTGGTTGAATGTGAAAGAAATTCTTTAAATATGTTCCCTGTCAATAATATCCAGATTTTAATTCTTTTATATTTAAGCTGCAAATAAACTTATAATATCATTAGGAAAAAATGGAGATGGAAACTACTTCAGCTTTTCAACAGCACTAAGTTTCTTTGTCCTTTTATACTATTTCTCTGTAAGCATTTATATTGCTAAAATTTCTTAGGAAAGAATTTTGAAAATGTCTTAAAAATGAAAAATTTTAATAGTATTTCTTTTTATTTCAAGACATAAAAATGTTATCTTGTTTATGGCTTTTTTTTCTGTTGTATAAAACAAATGTCTTGCTTGTATTATTGATTTATTTACAACTACCCACATCCTTTCTTTCTCATTTGCTGTGCTCAAATTTCATAGCTGTACTTCATTTTTATTAAAGGCTGTTATAAAAGTGAACGATTTTTCTAAGTGTTAACTGCAAAAATTTTAGCAATGATTTTAAATATTATCTGCACTTTTAAAAACTTTTTAAACCAGTGACATATTTCATAGCAAAAA
Organism: Araneus ventricosus; assembly: GCA_013235015.1. NCBI lineage: Eukaryota > Metazoa > Arthropoda > Arachnida > Araneae > Araneidae > Araneus > Araneus ventricosus. The sequence continues at coordinate 1,176,969 of BGPR01000038.1, forward strand.
ATGAAGTTATAACAATAAATGTGAAATCGATCACTTAACTTAAATGTTGTTGGTTTTGAGTAGATTATAATTTAGAATATTTGGAATATGATAATCATGTTGCACATCTCTAAGGCATGTATTTTGTAAATATAAATAATGTGTAATTAAAGAACTTCATCATAATATTAACTAAGCAGACCTTTTTACCCACTTGTATTTAATTTGTTTCATGTTTTTAAAGATGCAATTTTCTTATGGAGATTTCAATCACTTCCTGATGTGTTAGTTTTGAAATTTTATACTCTTGTGTGTTCTTGATCAGTGGCGGCTCGTGTTATGTAATCTTAGGGGTGCTATAACTTTTAATCCTTCACTGTGCAGTAATGCATTTATTTGTATCACTTACATTTTTGGGCTTTTTTTTTCATTAACTTTGAGAAGTTTTATGTTTAATGAATAAACCTATGACATTTTTCTTCAAATAGATAAGTATTTTAACAAATTAATTTTAATAAAAAATTTAAGATTAAAATTTGTTTTTCAATTTCATTTCCTGTATTCCTTACTACATTTATAAAAATTAACACAGCTTCGGTTGAACGTTAAAACAACAGTTGAGTACAGAAATGAAATAATTTCCTTATTAATTAACAAGAAAATATGTTATGATTATAACTAACATAAAAAGAAGCATAAGCCGATAGTATTTATTAGTATAATTAAAAATTGCTTTAAAATAGAATCCATTCTTCTTGTTTTGTTTTCAGCGAAAGATCAAAGTGTTAACCTGAATGCTTGTACGATGATTAAAAAATGTTTTATCCATTGAAATCAAAACAGCTACATATAACTTATCCCTATTCATATTGTGTGCATCAGAAAATATTTTATTCTTTTTTTTTTAATGTTAAAATCTGTCTGATGTAGCATGTGGTAACAGAAATTGCCAAGATGAGAAAAAAATGATTAATTTATTCTATTACTTCTATCTAAAAGTAAACTGTGATATTTTAAAATTGGAATATGCTTATCAGTATTCTGCAAGAAATTCTATTCCTTGAAGCGAACCATGTTTTATTCGAAATCGAGGCTTCTTAAACTATGAATCATGATCCCAAATAGGAAGGTACAGAATATTGGGTATTACAAAAATTTTGAAAACATATTTGTATTGCAAAAAATTTCGTATATGAAAATTGTCTTGTATGTATTATTGTTGTTCATCAACATTTATAACTAAAAATTATCAAAAAAATCAGAAATTTCATTACTATAAAAAACATTTTCAATTAAATTTTTATTTATCGTTTATTATTCTTCATTTCCTTATTTATTTTCAAAGTTTTGGCTCGCGAAAAAAATTTCACTGTGGAAAAATGTTTAAAACTCTGTTTCTAACTTCACGGAAACTGTCGACTTTGACAGTACCCTTTTCAGCTTTAAAATTATGATAGGGAAAGGTAAGGGAAGCTTGTGCTTTGTAACTGCAGGGGTGGAATTTGGTGCTGCAAGTTAGAAACAGAGTTTGTTGTTTGCAAGTTAAAACAAAAAACTGCAAGTTGCACAGTTCGCATCTGAGTAGTTACTTTTCCCTTCTTCAATTAGTAGGGGGAAAAAATAGTGAACTTAGTTTTCTGAGCGAGTTTTTCCTTGCATTTCTTATGAAGGTCGAAATCGTTTAATGTAAAATTGCGTTAGATTATTTATTTAAATATTAAATGTGAAATAAAATAAATTGATTAAATTTACACAATGGAAAAAGTTGAGGGTTCTGCAGTACTGCAGTCTCTATTCACAAGCCTCCCTTGCTCTTGATGACAGTATATTCTTTTAATATTTCCAGGGCTTAATAATAAATTAATCAATTAATTTAATTAAATTTTGATTCCATATGAGTGGTGCCGCCTAATAATAAATTTTAGAAAAAATTAATTACAAGATTCCATAATATTTATAAAAAAACAATTATTAATTAAAGAACAAAAAGAAAATAAAATAAAAAATATTTTAATAAAAGTTCTTTTTTACAATTTTTTTTTATTAAATTTATTTCTATTGTATAATCGCATTATTTTCTGAATAGTGTAATATAGTTTGAATTTTTTCCTCTTGAACAATATTAACAAGTGCATGAGCATATGCATTAGAATTTAATTATAGCTATTACCTACCAGAATTGAAACTCGGTATTTTGATGTTTGTTAATGTTATGATTTAAAATATTACTTAAAATTTTTTTACTAATTTATTCTTGTGAATTTAATCAAAAATAAACTTTGCTGCTATTTTTCTTTATTTCCATTTAAATTTGAAGTATTCATAATCTGTTATGTGTGTTATTTAGGACAATTGATAAGGACCATTTTTAAGGTACGAAAAATTTGGACTTAATAGGAATACAATGGTTTGCACTCACGAGAATCGTGGGACATACAATAGTCGGAACTCGCATTTTACTGTGAAGATTCGGTCACTAGGACATTTAGGGGACCATCCACAAATTGATGAAGACGAAAATTATTTTGGCCCATCCTGTTTCACAGATTGAAACTTTAGACAATGGTTTTGTTTGATGTGCATAATGTTTACATGCATTTTCGTAAAAATAGCAAAAATATTCGTGAAGATATAAAGGTTTCTTTCAAAAATCAGTAATTTTTCTGCATATTTTTTGCTTATAGAACATGCAGATTTTTCAACCAAATTGTACGAAACTTACAGACTATTTGACAATATGTAAAAGAAGCTTTGTATTAAAATTTGAATCAAATAATTTGAATATTACAAGAAATAAGAGTATTTTTTGTAAATAATTTTTTACTGTGCATGTGCGAAACGTAGCGAAATTTTTCTTTCATAACTTCAAAGCCAGAAATATAGGGCAACTTGTATAGAAATTCCATTTCAATATTGTTTATTTTCAGAAAGTTATTGGCATTGCAGCGGGATGAATTTCGGTACACTCCCAAGAGAAGCTAAATGATGAGGGTTGTTGCACAAATTGATATTTTTAAAACTTGAATCTTTGAACAGTAATATTGAATTTTATGGAATTTGAATGTCCTGTATACTCATGTATATTAATAAATTAAATACATAATTTAAATTGCATTTCGGTGATAACTGTTTGAAGATTCAAGTTTAATAAATTTTAGTTTGTGCATGGACCCTTATCATTTAGCTTCTCTTAGAATGTACTGAAATTCACCTTGTTGCAATGCCGCTATATCTCTGAATATTAACAGTATTGAACTGGAATTTGGTTGAAAAATCTGCATTGTTATAAACAAAAAACATACAGAAAAATTAGTGATTTTTGAAAGAAACCTTTACATCTTCACGAATATTTTTGCTATTTTTACGAAAATGCATGTAAACATTATGCACATTAAACAAAACCATTGACTAAAGTTTCAATCTGGGAAACAGGGTGGGCCAAAATAATTTTCGTCTTCATCAATTTGTGGATGGTCCCCTAAATGTCCTAGTGAACGAATCTTCACTGTAAAATGTGAGTTTTGACGATTGTATGTCCCACAATTCTCCACAACTGATTGCAAACCATTGTATTCCTGTTAAGTCCAAATTTTTCGAAATCTTAAAAATGGTCCTTAGCATTTGTCCACCAGTGTATATATACTTTTATTTTGTTACCATATTTTCAGGTTTTTGATAGCACAAGAAAACCTACTTACAAGAGTCTTACAAGATGGTACACCGAATTAAGAGAATACCGACCTGAGATTCCTTGCCTTTGTGCTGCAAATAAAATTGATGGTTTGTATAATCAATTATGAACACTTTATTATTTAAATTTACTATGCAGTGGTTTTTTACTTCATTTTAAGTGACTGCTACTAGAAAATTTATACAGTTTCATGTTATTTTGAGACTAATCAATGTTGAAGAAACTTATAAGGTTATTTTTATTTAAATTGTGGCAAAAATAATTTTAAGAAATCACCAAAAACATTAATCTATAAAAGCACATAAATATCTCACAATCTTTCTGTGTATAGTTTGTTAGATTTAGATGCATAATTTGTTAGATTTAGGTGCATAGTTTCTTTCAAAATATTGTGGAACTTCTGTAATACGTTGCTTGTTAGTACATCATTCTTGTTAATGTGTTGTTTTGCCTTGACCTCAATTCATTCTTATTCATTTGGATATTAAATAAAAGCTTTATTGCATCTCAAGTATTCAAAAGTATGTTGCTTTATCTGAACTTTCAACACATTGATTTTCCTTTTTTGAACTCAATTAGAAAACGGGTATATTCTTCCATCCTGCACAATAATCCTAGTCAAAGTAGATTTATTATATATATATATATATATATACTAGCCGCTTTCGGTGACCAGCTTATCCACCAGGAGTATAGTTTCAATTGAATCTCTCATGTATATATAATTTGATATTCATTTTAAATTGTGATGGACATTTAACCCATGCTCTTTTAGTGACCTGTTTTGTTCATTGTCTACATGAATGTCCCTAATGGAGTCAAGTAGCTGTCTGTGTCGTGTATCATCTAATTGCACCCTTTCAGTTCGAACTTCACTTTCTCATTCTTTATGTAAAACATGCATTTCATTTCAAAATTAAAAAAGCATGGCACATTTTACGTCCAGCAGTATGTTAACTGTATTAAAACATAATGATGAAAAGAATTAAAACATCTTTCAATGTGCTGGATGTATTTATTAATAGATTATCTTAAAGGACTTTGTTTACAGATTCAGAATGAAATTGAGGAAATAAAATAAATTCTTTGGCTTACAACAATGGAAGATAAGCACACAATTAAATATTTGTTTAAACAATGAAAACGATTTGAATTTCATTGCAACAATGAAAAGTATTGTTGTAAATTATGCCTAAAAATATTTTTTTTTAAAAAATTTAAATTATAGAAAAAAAGTGTAGGGGAAAGGAGGATAAGTGTACACACCTAGTGGCTTTTAGCTTATAGAAGATATAGAAAGTAAAATACAGACTTCAAAATTTCACACAATGTTCTTTATTTAACTATGAATCAATAAATCTAGGCTACAGGATTTTATCTCTAATCATTTAAGTAAGAAAAATATAATTTTAAGAAATGAAAATTGCTCACTCTTGGCCTACCTGGAGGGTAAGAGTATGCACTGGATCTAGTCTAACAATAGTTGCATAAGAGGCACTGCAACCACTCTTGCACCATTCACATTGAATCCAGCTTTCATGACAAGAATTCCCATATCCTTGGGAAATAATTAAGGTAGTATCTTTAGCAGAAACCATAGACAGAGCTAGTTGATGCTTGTTTGTCGTCATACCGAAAGTCAAACCTTTCTTTATGTTTTTTTTCTTGTTTTAAAATTACCCTCTCGCTACATTTCCTTCATTTTTAAAGAAATTCTGTATTTTTTTTATCATTTTTATTTTCTTCTATAAAAGCTTTAAATGGTGAATAAGTCGTGAGTTCTGACTTCTTCTTCAGAAAAAAAAAGAAGCGCAAGTCTCCTTTTTCCTGGTTCATATTATCTTTTTCCTTTTGTTTTGGAAACTAAAATTGAACCAATTCTAAAACCTCCCCATGCCTGATGCCATTACAGCAACTGAACCGGTTGAGTAGACATGAGACATATCACATGGACAGAACACCGCCCTGTGCCTGATGCCATTACAATATCACACATATGGCGTATCGATGACGGTTTCCGTGGACACTAGGGTAATGCCACTTGCCAAAAAGGTTTGTAGCACATGACCAGTCAGACAAAGATGATGGAAATCGTGGACTGTATTTAATCGGCTTTAAATGTACATGATAGTGACGGAAAATCGTCAGCAGTGAAAATTAAACCAATCAGGTGTGACTTTGACGGTGACGTAGTTCGCCATAAATGCTGCTATCGGCGCCAAAAGTAAAAACACATAGAAATCCACTCATCCCACATTTGAATGTCTGGACACAAGATGCGAGGATCCCCAGGATTAGCAAATCAATTTTATGCAAATGATATTTTAAGTAATACTGGAATTTGGAAATATCGAAGAAGTTACTTTTTTAAAAAAATAAACTATTAATAATATTGATGTGAATTATTCACTTTTGTTTGATAAAATATAATCAGGGTGGGGTTTTTTTATGGGTAGAATTTTTGATACATTTTCATAAGACATTGCGTTTAAAATTATAATTACTTTCTGGCTAATATTAATTGAAAAATTTTGAAATTTCCTTAAAGATATCAACTCTTGTACTAATATGTAACAAAATAATAAGATTTAGCTCCATTTTCTGAAATAGAGTACAGGTAATTATATATTAACAGAATTCTAAAAGAGAAGAAAAACAAACTGCAATCAAGAAGTATGAATTACAATGCCCTTTTACTTCATAGCTGCTCAAGAAATAAGTTTTTAATTGGACATTCTATTCTTTTTTAGTTGTTGTATTAACCGGCAATAACATTCCTAACCTATTCCATTAACTAACATTCTTTTTTTTGTTGTTGTATTAACTGATGTACTTGGTATTGCTCAGTATGGAAAAATACTTTAATGTTGAAACAAAGAATTTTATAAAAATTTGCATAGAAAAGTATCTGCATAAATTAAAATTTGATTCTTTACAAAATTATAATTAAATATTACGAGTAGCAGCTCAGAGGCAAAGTGGTTTATAATATCTAAAATTTTCATCCAATAGAAATTTTAATTGATAATCCATCCTATCTTTGTTCTAAAACTACAAGAGCAATTGATAATGTGCGCTAAAGCGATGTATTATTTGAAAAATAATAAAGTAAACTATTTAATAAATTATCATGTAACATTTGCTTCATAGTATTTCTGATCACAGGGATGCCACTTTTCCGCCGAACGGCGGATTTCCGCTTTTTTTGTTTTTTTATAAATCCGCGGAAATCGCGGTTTGAAAAATTCCGCTTTTTTTTTTTTTAAATCAATCCTCGATTTCCGCGGATATTTCTTTTTCTTCAATCTTTGTGGGTGATACTGCAAAGCAACTTGTAAAGTTGGCTCCGAAATCTCAATTGATTGTGATAAAATATTTTAAGATATGTGTATATAAGGCATACATTGGGTGTGCTAAATGGCTTGTGGAAAAAATGCCTTTTGCCAATCCTTTTTTAAAGGCAGTATCTTCACTGGATCCATGCAATAGAAAGACTTCTGTTGCATTAGAATTGATGAAAGAACTGCCACTCTATGCTTCAAATGTTGTTCAAGATTCAGAAAAAGAAGCACATATGATTTGGAAATACATAATTTTCAAAATGATCATTTTAGTGATATTGTAGAAGAATCTGTTGATTTATGGTGGAGAGATGTGGAGAATACCTCAAAATATCCTCTACTTTCAAGGATGGCATTTGCTTTGCTAACCTGCTTTCATGAACCCAAAGTGGAAAGTAGCTTTAGCATAATGAATAACGTGATTACACCTGGAAGCAATAGATTAAATGTTTCAACATTTAATGCTATGCAGTGCATTAAGTATGAGCTGCGCTCACAAAACAAAAACAAAAAAAAAACAAAAATCGGCAGTTTGTATGTTTTCCGAACATGACTTTCTCAAAGAAAAAGTTGATCCGAAACTGGCGAGAAATGTAAGAAATTCACGAAATGTTTACTTTGATAAACTTAAACTAAATAAATCATTAAGAGAAAAGAGAATAAAAGAATTAAATGCCAGTAAAGAAAAAGCTCTGACAAAAAAGATGTCTGCAGATGCAACTAAAAGGCAAAGGATAAATCATAAGAAAAAACTAACACATGGTTTAAAGAGACAGCATGAACCAAATTTTAATGATGGCGAAAATGTAAATGAATCCAAAAGAAGAAAAGTTGAGGATAAAAGTAAAAGTGAAGCTGTCAAAAACTTTCATTCTGAACTTAATTCTAAAAGAAATGTTAAAATTAAAAAAAAAAATAATATCCTAACTATCAAAGAGATGTTTCTGCGTGCAAATATTAAAAATAAAAAATGAAAATGTTTTATTTTTATAGATTTTCTGCATTTGAGTGTAAAAATACAGCATTGTAATAAAATTAATAATATTGTTAGTATTTTTCAAAATTTTTAATTTGTGTGAAAAATGCAGTAATTTAACTTTTTAGTAACTTAAACATTTTAAATTCTGTCCTAGTGTTGGACATTTTTTAATTGTAAAAACATGTTATTTGGATTGGATTTCTGTTTCTAATATTCATGCGCAGCTTTATTGGGTAAAAATATTAATTAAAAATCAAATTTAAAAAATATATATATTTGTATGTTGTATGTGTGAGTAAGCCTCATTTTTATGCAGTCAGCTTATTTTTTAAAAAGCTTTTAATTTTATAACATTGATTTCAATTATAACAAAATTTTCATTTTATTATATATTATATTAATTTATGAAATTCATGCATAAATGTTATGAAAAATGGAAATTTTACTTCACAAATTCTTTTACTCGCGTGCGATTCCCACACTTTAACTTTTTTAAATTCATGCACGATTTCCTCATTTTTGCTTTTTTTAATTCGCGCGTGATTTCCTCTTTTTTGCTTTTTTGTGAGTGGCATCCCTGTGATCAAAATTGAGTAGGTTGGATTAAACTTGGAAACTTGACACTTCTTGAAAACAATTTATGTGTTTCACTTTTATTTTCATAGATGCTGCAGCCTTTTTGTTTGCATCTCAACAGCCCTTTCCTTCCCCATACTTTTCTCTTTGTTTTTTGTCTCTCCTTTAAAATCATTCCCAGGAGAATATGTTGTAATGCTGTTTCTCTGAAAACCTTATCTGTGAGTATGAGTTTGGATTCAAGTATGAAGTATCTGTGAAATTCAAACAAGAGGAGAAACAAACCACAGTCGCAAGAAGAGAAACGAACACTGAAAAGCCACAAAATGTTAGCAGTAAAAAATGGGCGATAAAATAATTAAAATTGGAGCTGGCATTCGGGGTTACCTGATTTTGAATGCACTCCCAACAATAACCGAAATCCTGTCTGACCAGTTGTCTCAATACTTCACATGCTACAAACTTCTTTGGCGAGTGGCATTACCCTAGTGTCCACGATAGGCTGTCCGTGTGATATACGCTTTAAAGGTTAGTCAGTCGTCGAATTCGGACACAAATAGCTTATCTCAACCATTTACTGTATAATAATTTTAAGATGGGATTTAAATTATTCGATTCCTCGATACCCAGCTCTCCACATCTCCCAAAACAGTAAAGAGTTTTCCGACAAAAGTCTTCATTTCTCGCTGTCGCTGTTACCGCCGCTATCGCTGCCCCTGAGCCAGTGGCGTAGCTTTAACTTTTGTCACACGGGGCGAACTTTTAATATACCGCCCTTCGTTTATAGTTAAATAAACTTCAAAATAAAAAATATATATATATTCCAGGGAAAATTTTTTTATTTAATAACGCAATTCGTTGTTTGACGCCCTCGATCTCTGCAGATAGGTTGTGAAATTGCACGTTTACCACCAGTCTTTTTTTCACACATTGGCAATTTACCGAAAGCAGGCAAAAATTATGAAATAATCACAATAGTTATTTTTTTAAGTATACAATGATTGAACTAGTGACGCTGCTCTTCTTAGTTATAAAACTATTTTCCTACATATCTGATTTTGCTGCCCGTTTCCAAGTGCCACCCTGGGCTGACCGCCCCCCCCCCCACGCCCTCAGTTATGCCACTGCTCTGAGTTAGTGTCATAACTGGATAATTTTTCTTTGAAGAGCAATTGACAGCTGGGCCTGTGACTGCTGCTCGCTTAAAGTCGATGTTAAGACGTTTCGTGATACCTGAACTTCAGCAGTGTGGCATTTTAGACACCATGATTTTGTCGGGCTCCACCCTTGGTAGAGCATGTGAGACAGTTTCCTACATACCATTTCATGGATGACGGATTATAGCTGCTGGCATACATTCCCTCTATACCCGGCTCACCAGATACGTAACCCCTGGAGCTTGCGGCTATGGGAGATACTAGGAAGACCCTATTTATGGTATACATCAAACAATATGGGGAATAGAAAATGTGATACATCCGTACATAAGCTCTGTCCTCCTGATATGCTAAGAGCTATTATTGAGAATGCAGTATTGCTATTTAACTTGCTTTCAGAAAATGGTGGACACCACATTCAACATGGTTTGTAACATGTTCTAGAAAGGATTGAAACCATTTTAAACCAATGTCTTCACGTCTTATTTCGTTTAACAATGTTGCATAGTGCGCCATTTGCAATACTGTGCTCGTTTAACAATATTGCATACTGTGGTGAGTTTTTGAACTTTTTTTTTTTTGCGTAAAATAAAATTCCAAAAGCTTAAGAAGGTTGATAACATTTTGTCCTGTAGTTTTCTTTTTATGGCCATTTCAAGGTGGAACTTGAAAGACCCTATATATTAGAATCTTGAAATGGAAGCAGGTGGAGCAATATTGGCTGTAAAGCGGTATACAACATGTCACTTACTTATTAAAATGCTTTTAGTTTTCCATTTAAATACTTTTAATTTTTCCACAATTTAAATGTAGCTAAAATGTTTGGGTCTTAAGTTAAAAGAATAATTTTTTAATTAAAAAAATCAGCATTTCCTTCTTTAAATGTGATGAAATCTCATTTCAGGTTTAAAAAATTGAAGTCGGAAAATATATAAAGCTCCATTACATTATTTATTTAATACTTAAACATCAGATCATTTTTCTCTTGCAAGAACGAGAGGGAAAAGCGGAAAAAAAGCAAAAACTTATTTGGTTTTATAAAACTCTTTTTAACTTCTGTGCCGTGCTTTTACAACTACAGATTATAGTTTTGAAATGCAAAATCTATAAATGTTTTTAATCTTAAGTTTTAGTTAAATGAAAGTTTTATTTTTCTTTCTCTGTCTCATTTCCATATTTATTACAGCTAATCCAACTGTAACCAAAAAGTCTTTTCATCTACCCCAGAAATTAAAAATGCCTTTATATTTCGTCTCTGCATCAGATGGGACTAATGTTGTGAAAGTAAGTTTCTTTCATTTTAAAAAGCTTCCTTTTGCAAAATTGATGGTTTTCAATATTTTCTCATTTATAATTCTTTGTTAAGCACCCACGCAGTCGGGAAGATATTTATTGATTTAAGTTGTGAAATGCATTTCATTTCTTTTTTATCAAAAGTGTTGTCCTTCATTCTTTCATAATTTGTATATGTTTTATTAGGTATTAAATCGATAAAATATTAAGGAAGACCTAGAGTAGGAAAACTAATGATTAAATGGTTACGTGGGAATAATCATTCTCTTTAGTTACTACACCTTACTACTTGAAAGCAAGCTTGTAATTCCCCTCCCATATAAATTATTTTAACTTAAATATTAACTACAATGCTCTATACAAAAAGTGATTTGAGAATATATTTTTATTAACTTTGAGTAGATTATAATAAGACAGATCAGAAAAAGAGGAAGAAACCTTCATATTCTTCCAAGTAAATGTTTGAGACATCAATCATTTGTGTACTAAATGTTTCATTCTATTTTACCAGAAATATAGTTTTATCAGTTTTCATAGAATAAAGTAATGGAATTAATAAACATTTCTCCATCATTCCACATAAATTTTTATACCATTCTCCACATAAATTTTTATAAAATTACTTTGCTTTGAGCTTTCAAGGTATAGAAATGTTTCAATTTGTGTTGTTTATTTTTTCTTTTAATTTTTATCTACTTCTTTTGTTGTTACACCACATGAAACATGTTGCAATTCGTTGTCATCAGAATTTTAAAGTTATTTCTGTATTGTGGTCCTTATTTTTCAGTTTTATAAAATTATTAAAATGTGTGTAATAAAACAGGATCTCCTTTTAACAAACACTGTAACTTTAAAGAATTATTACTTTGAATCCACCAAATGATGTAACAAATGTAATTGTGATTTTCTAGTTATTCAATGATGCCATAAGAAATGCTGTTTTATACAAAAAGAATCCTACAGATTTCTTTGACAAAGTTATGCAAGAACTTGAAGTAAGTTTATCTATTTAGAACTATACATTGCATTTTTATGTCCTAAAATTTTATTCTGCCAAGTCTAGGTTTAGTTATTTGCATATGTGTGTGATTACTGCTGAAAAATTAAAATGCAATTTAGTATAAATTTTGCTTTTTGTAGGAATCTTTCTGGTAGATTTTTCTAGGATCCTAATTGTTAAATGCATATTAAGCAATATATAACACGGAATGAGTAATGTAGCTTTTAAATAGGTAAAAAAAATTTGATTTCAAATAGTAATTAGATTTCAAAAAATAGTTTACCTTAACATTTATACAGGTTGTCCGAGAATTGTTGGACACATTTCAAAAATTAATTTTAAAAAAGCTAATAATATTTCAACTACTGTTTTTTTTTTTTTCAAATGAGAGCAGATTTAAAAAAGTTTTTTTTAGCTAGGTGACATGCTGTTTCAGTGGTCCAGGGGGTCATAAATTACTGGAAATCAAAAATTTGTTTAGAGCCATTATCTGCGAAAATATTAAAACTGGAAGAAAAATAAAAGCATGTATTTGTAGGGAATTTTACGCTCTTTAATTTGTTCATTCACATGTAGTGCGAAAATTGAAGAATTTTCGAGATATTCAAGAAAAACTAAAAAAAGAAACCAGAAAACGCACATCGGCTTCTGCTGATCGGTAGCCACTGCGAATGGAAATCTGTCACCGGTGACTGACACTGAACTATTTAATTAGATGACCCCTTCTCTGCTATCTTTCAACTATAGTACCCCTGCAAATACATGCTTTTATTTTTCTTCCAGTTTTAATATTTTCGCAGATAATGGCCCTAAACAAATTTTTGACTTCCACTAATTTACGATCCCCTGGACCACCGAAATAGCATGTCACCTATCTAAAAAAAACTTTTTTAAATGTTATTTTATTTGAAAATAAAAAAAACGTAGTTGAATTATTATTAGTCTTTTTAAAATTAATTTTTGAAATGTGTCGAACAATTCTTGGACACCCTGTATTTTTCATGAGGTGCCCAAACAAAAGAAGTATGCATTGAACTTGTACAAAAAATATAGTAATTTAATAAAGGGGAAATCCACTTATTAAAAGTAAATATCCACTTATTAAAGTAAATATTTTACTTTTTCTATTAAATTATGTGTCAAATATTTATGCTAATTGCATTTAAGTTAATCACTTTGAAGTAAAACATTATTAGTAACATCAGAATTTTAAGGATATCATTTTCTATTTTGTTATAAAACATGATGCTTGTACTGTATAAGGTGAATATTGAAATCTGTTTCGGCTCAAATGATTGGTCAACTGAGTCGGCTACAGTCATAAATCCGGTGTTTGGGTATAGTAAAGATGGTTATGCAGTACACGATGAGGCACCTCAAAGTGCCCCTTAGTGGTGAATTCCAGAGTAAGAGTTCGTATTTCAAAAATTATTGGTGATAAGACAAAACCATCAGTTACAAAGTTGTAGATCATTATTGATTTAGTGACGTTGTATTGTGCGTTCAGATGGGATAAATAGTCGCCTGTTTAGCCCCAAATGTGCGAAATGCTCTTCATGACAGATTGGTCATATTTCGTTTGCATTCACCATACTGTAGCACATCTCATCATATTACTCATGAGAGGAAATCACCAATTCTACTCGCATATTTTGGCTTTGCCTTGGATACAGTAAACGAACAGAAAGGTAAAATTAATTAATATGCACTGAATAAACTATTACCTTTTCGGCTCTGTTATACATAACTTCCGTCTTTTTATTTTAACCTGCAACCAAGTTTGCAGGGGGAAAATGTGTAGTGGCAATTCGCACAGGATGTTGGTATCTGCAACTTTGTTGAATATTGTTTAAATTTTGCAAAAGTTGATGTGGGTATTTTTAACATTATTTGCATTATATTTATTTTGTTCCTGCTTCTGATAAGTGAATTTTTTTGGTTGTGTGGGATTAATGCTTTAAAAATCAATTTTATCAAAATTTTCTTGGTTTTATTTTAAGAACTGTTTTAATATAGGTAAAATATTGGCTGTATTAAATATATTTTAAGCATTTTATGTGTTTTGAAAATAAATTTTAAGACATTTTTAGGATTCATATAAATATCCTTAAAATAAACAATTTAGTATTGCACAATTTTAGGTAGCTAAAAACAATATGAAAATTGAAACTGAAAAATGCTTTATACATCATGATTTTAAGTATTAGCATCGGGGAATTATAAATAGTTAATAATGTGTAAAGTCAAAATGAATGAAATGCATGTATTATGATGCAGAATATTCCTATTAATGACAAAAAAATAAAATACTAGAGAAACTTAATTTGAATCACCCTGTACAATTTTCATATAAGATTAAGGGAATAAATAACAGAATAAAAGAAAAAATCTCATCATCATTAGCTATTAAAGAAGTTTGGAAGTACAAAATCCTTATTTAAACAAGGTCTAATTTGTTATTTCTGATTAAGCAAATTTTAAGAATCATTTGAAGTAAAAAGTACTTCGAAAATTTCTAATTTTTGTTTAAAAAAGATACAATTTGCATTTGCTTGGATCTTTCAATTTTTTTGGAGGTAGCTTTTTTTTCAATTTTGGTCTTTTTAAATTGGAAAAATAAATCCCTAATGGTTTCGTCGGTAGTTGTTGTGTCATTGGCAACAATATCTAAATTCTGTTCAGCTGAAAGTTTCATTTGTTGATGGTTGCAACCCATATCAGCAACTTCTTTGTCAGAGTCCAAATCGGTGCCTAAAATGCACAAATGAATTCTTGAATACCCAACCTCGATTGAGGCCGAAGTTCACTTTCCTCTTCACTTTGGGAAAGGACTGATTAATTTCTTATTCCCAGTGTTATTTTTTAATGTATGATTTTTTTCTTTCTTTCCTCCTTTTTCTCTTAACTCTTTGGGGCACAAAAGATAATAAGATGCATAATTATACACGTGTGAGTGTAAGGATTGATTTAGCGGTTTAGGAAGCTGAAAAATATTGTTATTAATTTGTTTCAATTCCTAAAAATTAATCTGTGTTTTTGCTATTATATAGTTTTTAAAGCACTATTCAGTAAGACTGCATAAAAGTTGCATCATCAGAATGGTTTATAAAATAACCCACCATGTTTCAAAGAATTAATAAAAGATCCAAAGTCAGAGAGACAAAAGGATTGAAAGATTGTACTTCATTGAAGGTGAATGGACGACCAACCTGTCTGCTCAGAGAGGTTTGATTGGCTGTTAATACAGGTTATTTTAACAATATGTCCTTGGCCAAAAGTTATGTGCTCAACGAAAGTGGCCATTGAGAGTGTAAGTGTGCAGGAGGGACCACTTAGAGAAGATTTACTGTACTGTATTCGAATGTGAGCAACTGATTGTCCCTGATAAAGCTATTTGAACAACTGTTTTTTTTCATACAAGTTGTTTGTGATAGCCTTGTAATACCTGTTCTCAATAGAAGTAGTTAATATTCAGAAATATTAAATTGCATTGATGGTAACTGATGAATTTCCCTTATGTAGGATCATTTTGTCAGTTAAGAATATAAAATTTGAGTACCATTATATAGGATGGTTATAATAATTAAAGTTACCCTATTTAGACCTACGTAGAGTCTGTTCTGGTGGACGGATGTCGATGAAACTTGGTATATGCATAATGTGAATCATGGGGAAAAGAAATCTGCAATAAAAAAAATAATAGTTCTCATTTCGACCACCAGGGGAGAAGGGGGGATTGAAGAACAAAAAACACAAAACTTTATTTAATCACAGCAATGTGCATTCCATTTGCATCAAGCACATATTCAAAGCGTGTGTTAGCGTGTTTAACAGTAATGAAAAGGGTTTCTCGATCAATTTCAGCAGCATGAAGTGTTATGCTTGCTTTCAATTCAGGCAGAGTCCTTATGCTCCTCCATAGACACAGTGCTTCAGGAATTCCCACAACCAGAAGTCACAAAGATTCAAATCCAGAGAACGAGAAGGCCAGGCAGGCGGAAAACTTCTCGAAATTACCCGATCATCTCCAAAGTTGACATGAAGCAGTGCCTTCACTGGTTGGACAATATGAGGTGGCGCACCTCCTTCCATTGTAGGCCTTACACCCGTTTGGGTAGGCTGGTCGATGTGGGTCTAAAACAAAAACATCTTCCATGAAGACAGTAGTTTCTAAACACTCTCGTTCTTGTAAAGCAGGAATGACTTGCTTCTAAAGAAGGTCTCAGTAACGGGCACGCTTAATGGAACACCTTTGAAGGCCATGAGGAGTGTTCTCCTCAAAGAAAGAGGGACCAGCAATAAAACCACACCATACAGTAATGTAATTCATGCATAACATTAGGACTTGCAGTAACCCATATTGCGATAGTTTTGAGTATTCACTGCTCCGTTTAGGGTAAATTGCGCCTCGTCTGACCAAAGGCTATTCTGCAAAAAAATTCTAGCAAATTGAGTGCAATTGTCCGGATATGCAGGGTTCAGCTTGGATCTTGTATGGATACGACTTTACAATGGATAGAAGAACCTTTCTTAATGTAGACCAAGGGAGAGACAAATCACATGACATCGCTCAAGCACTAGTTGAAGAATATTGGAAATCGGACGCTTTTTCGACCACAACAAGAGCGGCTTCTTCTGCAGTTTCATTTGAAAGCCGTTTCCGTCCACTTCCTTGCAGCACACCCAACTCCCCAGTCTCTTCAAATTTAGTAATCTTTTTCAAAGCCTGCATCGACATAGGCCCTTTTCGTAAGCCTTTAAAGCGTCGATATTCTCGCAGTGCAGTTGAAAAATTTCTGCCGTTCTGTTAAATCAACTTTATCAGTGACGCTCTTTCTATCTTCTCGAACGGCATGGTGAAAAATGATTTTACTACTTTTTAAACCGCTCCAAATTTGCATAACGTCCTTTCTTACACATGAAAACCGCCATCTATCGGTCGAAATTTTAGCTATTATTTTTTTTAAATTCAGATTTCTTTTCCCTGTGTTCTATATAACGTATATACCAAGTTTCATCGTCATCCGTCCACCAGAACGGACTCGACGTAGATTTAAATAGCGTAACTTTAATTATAACCTCCCTCTATTTGAGTGTACAGATGTTTTATTTTTATTAAATTGTATTTAGAATACAAATGAATCAACAAATTTCGGGCATTTTTTTCGGAAGGGGAAGAGCTACTTGTATGTGATCTTTTTTCCGCCTGTCTTAATTTAATATTTATTTCTTATTTTAGGCTCTTGATACAGGGGATGAATGTTTCGATTCTATGGGTAACTGTTTCGATTCCTGTTCTGATTCTGTAGAATTCTCTAGTGTGACAGTTTCCGACAACAGCAACAATTAAATTTTGTGGTTCACTTTTTTAAAAACTTGTGCCTTTCCATCACATATTGTGATAGATAAACTGTGATTTTTGTCGTAGAATCGTTTTCTGTTAACTTATTGACTGTCATGAGTTAACGTGTATAATTAAAAATACTATCAAGTTTAATAATCATCCCAGAAATAATTTGATTGTATGATTTTTGAGTGTTTAATTGATGAAAGATTTAGAATATTTGCAGGAATTTACGTGTATCTCATCACCTGTATTCATAATTTTTGCAGATTAGCAATTAATCGCTGTGACCATTTTTTAAAATTTTTAATTTATTTTTCATAAAAAATGATTTTGCAGCTATCTTTCTTCGTCTAAATTCAAATTGTCTTGTAAATCGTCTAATTGCATCTAATTTCGTTTAATTGTATTGTTGAGGCATCTAATATTTTTATTACATTATACTGATGTTTTTAACTTGTATTGCACAGTTCCTAGGGTTGTATATATATTTTGATGTGTGCACTGTCCCATATGTATTTAAAAGAAAATCGACCAATTCATTTCAATTTACAGTGCCGATTTTTATTCATTATCTTTTATTCTTTGAGAAAGATGTGTGCTCTTCTTCAGTGCTGTAATTTATTATTATTTACCATTTTAGTTTTAGATATGGTGATTTTAAAATATGTGTTCTATGTAAGTGATATTTGTTGCAGTTATCTGAGAAGCATTATTGCTTTGTAGTTTGCCATACGTATTTTAAGCATTGTCTGAATTAAGCTGAAATTTAAGATTTAAAAAAAAGTTATATGAACAATATTGAGGAAGGCTGTTAGTAATATTTGTTGATATGCATGCTTTTCCTCATTTGTAGCTATATTTAACATATGAACAAATACATGATATATCTTGATCTTATTTGGCATATTATGAAAAGGTAATAGATTAAATGTTCAGGAATTTGTGGGAATCGGGAAGAACCATTTTTCTTGCTTCCAGTAGGTTTTTAAAATTTAATTTTGCTTATATTATTCAATTTTTCTCTGTAGTATGCTTAAATATGAAACATTTTTTGGGAAAAGAAACTTCAGACGGAACATTAATGAGAGATGTTTCCAAACTAATTGCAAAGATACTCTGCGAAAGAAGAAAAATTTTATTTCACTTTCTGTTATCCTGTTATAGTCATTCAGTAAAGGAGTGTGTATGGGAGGGTGGAGATTTCAGTGGGAGAAATATCAAATAATCTTGAAGAAATAATGTGTTCCTCAGCATCCTGCAATATTTTTAGCTGTATGAAAGTGTACCACTAGTCATAAATTATTTCTATTTTTTACATATAGATATTAAATGTATCTATCAACTAGTCATTTTGTTGTATGTTATTGAAATAATTTTTTTACGTTTGCAAAATTGAATATCTTACTACTTACTTATAGGACTATTTTTAAATTGCTGTATTTTTACTGGTATGAAGCAGTTATTTTTATATCTTAACAGCAGAAGCATTGTTATTTTTCCATTATAAAAATAAGATATATGTTGGAATTTATAAAACTATTTTAATAAAATATTCCTTTTTTTTATTAATATGTTTTATTTGTTTAAATAGGCAATAAATTTTCCTGATAATTCAAATTGTATTTTATTATGTTTAAAATGTTTAACCAATTATTTGCATCCTTATTGTTTTTTATGTAATATAAATCAGTGATTCAGTTGTGTATTTGCATATTTACTCATGTTAATATCAGAGTATTGATCTATTGTTATTAATTGAACTTAGTGCACAGAAAACACTATTCCTTCAACATGATTCCTCTGAAACATTAAATATTTTCCCTTCATTGCTTGCTGTCTTCAACACTGTGTATAAAGGACAACTATGGAATAAATATGAAAATACATTTTTAGTGCAGTGTTGTGTTTTTTACTGCATAGTACCTGATCTTATGGTGGTCAGAATTCATTCAGTTATTTACAAATGTGTTAGTAACTTTTTTGCGGGGATAATTTGAATATGGGTAAATTTCTTTATAGACATTAAAATGATTCTATTTTAATTTAATTACTTTAAGGATGTTAAGTTTGTAATTATAAATGCAGTGATCCTTTTTGAGATAAATCCGTCCACCATATTTGAAATCTAGTATTTTGTATCGCTTTTGTGATTTTAATTTATTATTTTGGCTTTTAATTTATATCTAGATATATTATCTGTTACATAAAAACATGCAAAGTGTTAAAAAAGCCTTATGTAATAATTATTATTTATTGAAAAAAATTATGTTCTGAAGCTTAAAATTATTTTTATGAATCTAAGAAGTTACTATGTCATTTTACTGCTAAACATATTTCGTAGACATTTTTATAGTGATTCGACTTTTTTATCTCTGTATGATTGTAACAATTTGCATTGAACATATTAAAAATTTTTATTGCAATAAATATATTTGCAGACTTACTTTTGTGTGTGTGATTTTTTTTTCCTTTTACTTTCTCCCTTCTTAGATTTCAAAGTTTTAATAATATTATATCAAATTTTTCTGTAAGTATAATAATTTTGATTGTATTTAAATATTTAAAATGCATGATAGTTATTAACTTTAGAAATATCTTGACTAATAGTAAATTTAACATGCACATTATTTTGTACTGGGAAAAAATGACCATGAAATAACAAACAGTACAGTAGAACCTTGCATATCAAGCATAATTCATTCCAGCAGCATAGCCGTAATCCGAAACGCTCGTTAAACGAAAAATTTTTCCCATATAAATTAATGTAAAATGCATTCCATGCGGAGAAAAATTTTATGTATAGCATTTATTCAAAGAAAATTGTAGATAAGATTGTTAAGGAGCATGAATCATCTTCATATTTTCTTTTAAAGCAGAATCAACCAACATGGAATACGGATGCGATTTGGAGGGGGAAAAAAAAAAAATCGAAGTAATGAGTTTATGATATATACTATAATTAGCAGGATTGAGTTCAATGCTTCGTTTAGAAATTTTACTAATTTTTTCTATATGTTTTAATAGGGTTGTTAAGTTTTTATATGAATTATGATGAATACATAATTCGTTTTTAGTAGGAAGCTATCTAGAGGCATTTGTTTTTGCCGACGCTTTAAAATTTGGCGAAAATGCGACACAAGCATCATTCATAAAAAATAATTTTTAGCGCGTATAGCCACTACCTTATTAGGGTTATGTTTCTCAGTGTACGATGCAACAGTTTCTCATGCTTTCAGCATTTCTCTTATTGTGCTAGAAGATTGTTGCTTTGCTGTTACCTCCTCCTCCTCTATCAAACTCTCCTCCATAACTTCTTGCTGTGAGACAGAATGCAACTCCGTAAGCTCTTCGATGGCCAGCTCTTGGTTGTGTTCTTCCACGAGCTCATCAATATCATTACTATCCACCTCCAGTCCCTGATCTTAGCCAAAGACACAATCTCTTTGACTATAGGCTCCATAGCGTGCTGTCGCAGACTCCTCAATGTCGCATTCGACAACACTCTCTGACCAAAGCTTCCAAGCAGAAGTGAGGGTTCTCTTGGTAACCCCTTCCCACGCATTTTCGATCATTTTGAGGCAAGAAACGATGTGGAAGTGATATTTCTAATATTCTCTGAGAGTAAGGTTGTTCCCTAGACGCCATGTTTGATAAGAATTAAAGCAAAATAAAAGCTCCGTGGATATGACAGTAGCAGGCTCAAAATCCGGGACTTGCTCCTCTCGTCACTCGTTATGCGAAACGCCGTTAGTTAAGCGAGTCATTTACAATTTATTTTGCTCGTTATGTGAATTACTCGATAAGCGAGGTTTCACTGTATAGCATTAAATGAAGTACAAGCTAATTAGAATTTTTATGTACAGGTAACAATTTTTTGCAATTTGCTGGCATTGGATATTTTAAAATCACAATATGTTTGTACATCGTCATATTATTCATTAATTATATGTAATGCTGTTAAATAATCTTTTCTTATATACTGCCCTTCATATATTTGAATAAAATCTCAAGTAAAACCTACACAAATCTACCCTAAAGGAACCAAAATAAAAATGCCCATGCTTTATACTTAAAAAGACGATATATTAATCGTAAGTTAAATTTATAAGAATAGATTGTATATGTGAAAATAATATTTAATTATGCAAAAGTCTCGTTCTTAACAATTCATGTTAATAATAAAGTATTAATATGATGCACTACAAACTTATTGTAATTTCAAAATACTCAAGGTCATTAAATTGCAAAATTTTGTATTTAAAAATAAAAATTAATATTGCATGACCCAAGAAAACATGAGATAAAAGTACAAAACCAACATATTCCATTTCGCAAAAATTAAAGTAATTATAACAGAAATCTAAATATACACACACGCTCCAAAAAATTAAGATATAGAAGATTTCAATACAAAAATGGTGTTCCCAACAACCTCAAACAGCGCCTTGGATTAAAGACCAAGGTATAGAGTTAAACTAGTTTTACAGTATTAACCTTCCTCTAAGCTTTAATTGAGGGAAAATTCTGAGACTAGTCTCTCTTAAAACGTTTCAGCGATAGAAAGAAAAAAAAAAAATGAATAGAAATTCAATATATATCCAGGGCGGACATAAAATAGCGTGAGGTGTTTGGAGCTCGATTGTAAAACATCGGTTCAGCCAAATGTAACCAAATTTGGTCTACATACTATTTCAACCACGTGATTTCTATTTAGAATTATATATATACATTGCCTAGCCAAGAAAAAAAGTCGCTACGTGAATTCAAACATGCAAATTTTAAAATGTCAGGAAACTCCTGCGCATTGAAAAATTTGCATGTCAGCGTCCATTGCCTCCTTTAAATAGTGCAGAAGCAGTGTTGAATGTACCATTTCAAAGCAATAATGGCGGAAAGAGTTATACGCAATCGCAGGAAGGTTGTATCGGACTGCAAGAAGGGACACGTTATTGTCCTACATCAAAGGCAGAAATCCTGCAAGGAGATAGCTGAAATTCCCATCATTGTTTGCGTGCTGTCCAGTGTATTATTAAATCCTGGAAAGATGTGAATGAACCAATATCTTCGCGGTAAATGTGTGGTCGAGAAACGATCCTAAATAATCAAGACCGAAGATCATGGAAACTAATAGTAAAATCTAATCGTCAAAAATCGACCCTTTAACTTACAAACAACTTCCATAAAGAAAGCAAAACCATTTCCACTCGTGTGAGGAGACGAGAACTCAAAGAAATGTGGTTAAGGAGTTGTAGTGCAACAAGAAAGCCTCTAGTTAGTGCGACTAACCGAAAAAAAATAGAGAGCAGTTTCTCAAGGAACATAGAGATTGGACCCTTGAGCAATGGCAACAAATCATGTGGTCAGATGAATCCAGATTTATTCTCTTCCAACATGATGGTCGCATCAGAGTTAGAAGAGAAGCACATGGATCATTGCAGCCGCCGTGTACCGTACTCACTGTACAAGCCTCTGGGGGAGGAGTTATGATCTGAGGATGTTTCTGCTAGGCTGGACTTGGCTCAACAACACTCTGCATCAATAAAATTCGGTCTCCTGAGTGTGAGCTTATTGAACGACCATCTTATTCCTTCAGTGGATTGTTTTTTTTCTTTTTCTGAGGGTGATGGCATTTTACAAGACGATAATGCTAGGTCTCATCTAGATCACAATGTGGACAATTGGTTCCAAGGAACATGAGGATTCATTCACAAAGTCCTGACCTCAATCCCATTGAGGATCTGTAGAATGCACTTAAAGGGCATTAAGGGATGATACGAATCCTCCTTCATCAATTGAAGATCTCGGCGACAATTGATTCTTTTGTGACCAAAGATATTTATGTATTCAATTTATTTATTCAAAGAAAGCACACTACAGAGATGACTCCATTTACAGAGTGCATGATAAAAAACATAAAAAATCACAAGTCACAAAGTGATTTAAAACACACACACACAAAGAAGCAATACAACAGTTCCAAGCTCAAAACCTCATCAATTATAAAAATGTAAACACATAAATGCTTTAAAATGAAAACACGCAATTACAAAAGCACCAAAAACACACCGAGGCCCCAAAAGTCCATGTTGCACACCGTCAAATTAGAATTATGAAGAAAAAAAAAATCACACAATTCTTTTTTAAATGTAGAACACCGAATAAAAAAAACCATTAAAAAGCAAGGGTCAAAAATTCAAACACTAGATCAACGTATAAAAATCTTAATATGTATAGTCAAGTGTAAGAAAAGAAAAAGAAATCAGGTCATGTATATAAAAGTTGAAAACAATTCGATTTAAAAACAGTAGGAGACATATGATAAATGTCCAATTCACCAGAGATCTTATTAAAAGTCTTATAAAATTTATACAATGAGAACCTGTCAATATAATTAAATCTAGAATACACATTAGGAAACGAACCCTGGTTCCTCAAAGATCTGGCAGGCACAGCGAAATTTATAGCTGCCAGTGTATCAGTACAATCGATCAAACCATTTATTACCTTGTAAAAGAAAAGAAGACAAGAAGCATCTCGTCTGGAATACAAACTAGGTATATTAGTGTACTAGATATGTGTCATTGCATAAATTAATAGAAACAATGTCAAGACAAATGCGTGCCGTGATTCATGCCAAAGGTGGTCCGACGAAATACTAGAGAATGCGACTTTCTTTTGCCAGGCAGTGTATATATAATTAACAATCTTTCCCACCAAATGCAATATGGAGCTGTACATGCATCCAAGTCAATTAGCCGAAAGAATTCCAGAAATCACAATTTCCACTACAAAATTTATTTTGGAATAATTTGTAAATGTGGTTCAGTGAGTTTACACTGCTTACATTCAGAATAATGAAATTTGTATGGAATGTTGCAAATGAAGCTGCGATTATTCAAAATGCGCAAGTTAATGTCATTATGCAAATTTTTGCAAACTGATGTCACAGTTGTGCTTTATAGGCCAAATGGTTACCATCACTAGGTAAATTTGTAAGTGCGTCTATGTCATACTATCTTTACAGGAGCATACATTGATAGTTAAACTGTACTTTATAGCAATATTATTGTTGCTGCAACACTTAGAAAATATACAGGTGGGCAGTGACGAATATAGGTTATAATTTTTTTGGGGGGGAGGGATAATATGACCAAGCTTACCGTTATTTGCGCTTGTTTTTTTTATTTTTTAAGTGAACTATCATTTAATGATTAAGGATAGTTTTCAAGGGGTTTTAAACCAAGTGTTGGGACTAAACACAATCTAGTTGTTATTATTTATTTATTTTATGTTTTCAGTTTATTTTTATAACTGAACTAATGCTTTGTTATATGATAGCGCGTTGTTTTATAACACGCGTGTATTTAACATTTAATTGTATTCGCGTTTATATTATTTTCCTCACTCCCCTTACTTTTTTACTTACTTAATGTGTTAACTTTTTTAAAAAAAGATTTTTTTTGCTCTGGTCCCAACAACCCAACAAAAGTAAATTTTGCACAACGGAAAAGAATGTTGGTTTATTATTTTTGAGCTATATATACGGTGTCATAAAGTGAATACATAAAAAAAGAAGTTTGCTTTTTTATGTAAAGTTTACAAAAAGAAGTCCAGATTTCCAGTGGCGGTTTTCCGCACAGGCGTTAGAGGCGGCCGCCTCGTGCTTCGAGTCTCTAGGGGGGCCTCAAAATCTATGTAACATGCATCGCAGTTCTAAGCCGGTGTCGAATTTACGATATTGCAGCCTTAATTCAATTCACAGAAAAGTTTATCCTTCTTCTCTTTTAAAAAAATAAAGGTGTGAATGAAAACAATGGGAGGAAATAAGCCCTAGTGGCGGACTAGCCCTACTGACGAGATTGTTGGATGGCAAGTGCCCCCCCCCTCTTAATAAACATAATAGAATTTGGGCCTCCAGGAAGTGTGTATGTGTGTGAAGAGAGAGAAGGAACTCTTTCTCTATATAGTTGCTTTTCTGAAGCAAATAAATAAGATAGCCCTGTACAACGCCCTACATCCGTCTTTGGGGATTTATTGCCATTCAAATTCGACCACCCGCATTTACCGATGTTTTTCCAAAACGTTGAAACCGATCTAGAAACCCTCGAGCAACCCTCCGACTATTGGAATAGGACAACTCTTCTGTGCAAAGTCTAACCGCAGTACTCATTTAGATCTTTTATTGGTATCGGAAGCGACTGGAAAGGGTGCAGTTCTTGTGTCTTTTTTGTAGTTTCATTTTACTGTCATGAAGCTGAAAAACAAAGGAATTCGTCTATCTTTAAAATAAACGGTTTTCTTGGTTGGAACTGTTACTAGAGAAAAAGGGGGGATTCAAAATAAAAGACAACAGGAATGCCTTCCTGTTGCCTTTTATATTGAATCCACTCAGGTTGAGTGACGCCTTGGGAAAGTTCATCTGGTGGATTCTTTAATCCTTTACTTTGTTCAATCTTTTATTTCTTAAAAATTTTCATTTTGTTTTTTGATGATTTTATTTTCTTGGTTGCTTGCTGCATTCGTGCACTCCGGAAACTTTGGTTATATATTTTTCTTTCTAATTTTATTCATTTAATTTTAAGATTTACGTTTATCAATGTTCTTTTATTTGCTTATTATAAACATGTTATGTAAAAACAATAATACCTAATTGAAGCAAGATACATGATTAAAAAAATTCAAATCTGAATGTTTTATTAAACAAAGAAATAATTTCACAAAATAAAACTCTGGGTAATGTCGTTTAATGTTTAATGTTTTTCAATCTAAACATTATAGAAATAAAAGTACATTAAAAACATTTAAAACAGCGAGGGGAAAAACATTTAAAATTTATATTGTAATTTTGTAAAACTTTCTTCTATTAAGGCATTGAAAGTTGTTTTTTAAAAGTGTATAGCTAATATTTTTTTTTCATCTTCATTTTGCTAAATTTATTAAATTTAAAATACATTGCCAACAATTTCCATCTGAAAGAAAGAAATACGATTTCATATTGATAATCTCTAACCCATCCGTGCTCTACATTCAAATAAATCGATGCTTTTAAAACAGCTTTATCGCAGAAAACGACAAAAGAAATACTGCCGGAGTAGTTTCTTTTTCTGGTCGTACTGCATACTGGATCAACAATATACTCTGTATAACAATAATTCAGTATTCCCAGCAACTGCTGGGGAATACTGAATCAGCAATCTGATTCTCTCCTACATTATTGTTTAGCAACGGATTCGGAAACCCTCCGCGCTTTTGCGCATGCGTCAGGAGGAGTTATTCTCATCAAAATAGGGGGAAAGTGAAGAATGGATGGGTGATATTTACATTTTACTGAGCGTGATCTAACAAACTCCGGAAATGCGTTCATATGAGTCATTGCCTGACACCCCTTTACGGTGTAAAATCGTCCAAAGGTGGTAGTCTCGGAATCCGTTACTGTACAGTATTAGAAGCGATGTTTTATACATTTTTCTACTTCGGAAAATTTTTTTGCGAGCCTGAAATTTGAAAATAAATTAAAGGAGAAGGATAATTAATGATAAATAATTAAATTTGTTTTCGTAAATAAATAAAAACAACATAACATCACTACATGTGTATTTATTTTAATCTTGCACTTCAGTTTCGTAAATTTTTATAAACTAGAATAAAGACGACAGGAAATATAATTAACCAAATTTTATTTTAAATATAATTTTAAAAGACATAATATTCAAAATCTATTTTTTTAATTAATAAAAATTTGCAATTGTTTTTTTATAATTTCTTTGTTAAAATTGATCTACATCAAGCTAAAAATATAATAATTATTTTTATTAACTACTAATTAAATTATTCATAATTATTTCAGAAAGTCGAAAAATGATATATATAAAAGAAGCAAAAAATAGCAGAAAAATATTATATATATAAATTATTAAATATTAATTATATAAATTATTAAAAATATTAAATTATATACATGATTATAATTGGATAACGAAGATCAAAAATTAAAAGCATAATTAAGCTGTTTTACATCACATTTTTATCAACAATAAAGTTTTCTTGGGAGGGAGGCCTCAAAATAATTTTGCGCCTGGGGCCTCATATTGTCAAAATCCGCCACTGCAGATTTCTTGGTACACTAGCACACTTATCAAGAACTTCTTCATCGCTTATTTTTTTGTCCCTATGGATCGAAAGCAATGCTAGTCTATTAACTCTAACCTAAGTGGTATTTCTTAAGTAAGTCTTCAATCTTCTTAAACTTGAGAAGCTTCTTTCCACGGTTGCAACAGAAACACGCAGAACTGCTAGTAGTTTCAAGAGAATATAAATGTTGGGGAATAAAGTCTTGTCACATTTTTCAAGAGAACTAATGGCTGTTTTGGGAAGGTTTTCAGATTTTTCCTGACTCCACTTTTCTTTCCACAACATAAACTCACTTTGCACAACCTCTTTATGTGACAAATCTTCTTCGTTGAAATTGAAAGCAGCTTCCAATGAACAGAAATCTGTTTTGGTACAAAATTCTGGAAGGATGTGTTGTAAGGATGCAACTGTTTCCTTGTGAAATTCAAAGCGTTCTTTCAGTGAATTACAAAAATCATCAAGGTAAGGTACATAAGCAGCTCGTCGATAGTATTCTTCTTCTGTGCTGTAAGGGACGTTGTTATGGTCTGTTTGAAGGCGACAAACTCTTGGAATCTTTTCTTTAATGTCGAGTTTTGCAGCGATTTCCTTTCCTTGAGCATACAGGGTTTTAAAGTTGTCATTAATATTTACCCTTTGTTTCGATAGCAGATCTAAGACACTTGTTACATTTGCCATGGCTTGAGAAAGATCTGTGTTTTTTTCTAAGCTTCTCAGATAAGTTATGTGTAGTTGACAGCATCCGGCTCAAAACAAAGAGATTGACAAGAAACTGAAATTGACTGATAGAACTACTTAGAGCATGTGCCTTAGATGCTGAGTCATTTGATTCTTCTTCTATTTTCAAAAGAGAGAGAGAAAGATTGGTTCTAAAATATCTTTAAATAAAAACACCGAGTCGCGCCTTTCCACCCATCGTGTTTTACATGATGAAATAAGTTTCTTCTTTTTCTGTTCAGGACAATAGTCAGATATCTTTGATTTCAGTATTTCAGTTCTTTTGGCTGACATATGAAAGAATCTGCAGACTTCTTTGATAACGCCCATACAATTTCTTATAGAAGGAATGTTACTTGCATCCGACAAACACAAATTTAGACTATGTGAAGAACAATGTGTATACAAGGCTAGTGGTAGTTTTTCTTTGATAGAAGCTTGTACCCCTTTGAATTGCCCTCTCATCGTGGCAGCACCATCGTATCCTTGACCTCTCATTTTCTTTAAGTCAAGCCCTAAAATTGACAAGGTCTCTAACACTGTGTTAACTAAGCCTGCACTAGTAACGTCATAAACGGGTACAAAAGTTAGGAAATCTTCTCTAATTTTGTGTGATTGGTCTTCAACATTCCGTACATAAAGAGAAAACTGTTCTATTTGGCTAATGTCAGTGGTTTCATCTGCTAAAACGGAATAAAAAATAGACTTCCTGACATTTGTCACAATTTGAGATTGGATTAAATGACCAAATGTGTTAATGAGCTCGTTTTGAATAAAAGAACTTGTTTACATGCTCCTCCCACCACTGTTCATTAATTGGTCTTTAATGTCATTATCTCCACTGTTATCTCTGTATCTCAGCAGTGATCGAAAATTTGCGTCATTTTTTTTCTGGCTCTTCTAGGCCTATTCGTCCACCGTCACGGGACCTCTTAGTGCTATTTGCTGCCTTCCGCAAAATCTTATAGCTTGTATTATAGGGATAAGTCTTTTTCTGTTTTTTTTTTCAATATCCAATCTTCTTTGAGCATTGACTTGATTGATAACACTCTCAGTTTTTTTTTTTTTTTGTAACAATGGATTTTGTGTTTTCAGCAATCAAAACTGATGTTTTATGATATGTGCAATTTTTATGTTTACGAAACATTTCCTTGGCTTTTTTCAAATTACTAAAAGCCTGTGTTACTAATGCCCCTGTTACTTGGTGATCTCCTTTTCCTACACTTTCGGAGTGCGAAAATACTACGCAATATTTACAAAAAGATCTGGATTTTTCTACAGAATAAGTTAACCACTTAAATTCTTCTAGCCATTTCATTTGAAAAGATCTAGTATGGTTTGAAATGGAACTACTAAAAGTAGCAGGAAATTTGTATACAGGTTGAGGTTTCCAAACATTTTCTACAAGCGAAATTTTTTCTTCATTTGTTCACGAACGAACGAAATTGCTTTGACAATAGTTTCCAATATCATAGATATTTTTTCTTACTTGGTTGAAGCCCTCAGCAACTGGGGCTGGATCAACGGTGCTCGTATTTTCGACACCAAAAGAAACATTTTTACTGGCACAGCCAATTTCAGCACTGTCACTAACAGGCCTATTTACACTCTGTTTTTTTGCAAAAAAGTTTTGAATAGAAGCTTGTCTCTTCATTATGAATGCAGTTGACTTAATAACACATTAAGATTCCAGAACAGCAAAATGCAGATGATCGCAGATACATAGCTATTCAGAAAGCTCACTAACTCAATAAACAGAGCTACAGATAAAATTACTTGGCAGACAAGCAGAAAAAACGTTAACACACGAGCTAACAGCATAAGAATGAACTAATTCCTAGGAAGATGGTTGATGGGGCGCTTAGCCCCCAAGGGGGGGCTTAATCCCCGATCTGACTAGGTCTTGCGAAAACTGAGCTTTGGACTAAATTGACCTGGACTGGAGAGAAGATGGAGAGAGTTGTGACGAGCGTCTGGTAAGCATTCAAAGCAGGAGGGAAAGGGCATTTCAACAACATATTTCACGGAGTACCCGCCCCCGAAGGGGGCTACCTCCTGTCATGGCAGATTGGTGGTACTTTGCGGTCCATATTTGCCGTGGTGGCAAAAATGAAATGGCATTTCAGGAGCAGAGAGGCGTCTTTATGTGATCAGGTGGGTAGCCAACCAGGTGACAGCTGAGAGCAGTGGGCGGACTTGAAGAGGAAACTTGCCTGATGGAATTGTAGGAGGAGCACTTTTTGAACAGATTTAATTGAAGAGATTTAACAGCAGATTAAGTTTTTCTTGTTTATTTGTACAGTTTATGAGTTGTTTACTAATATCTATAATATTAGGGAATTCCTTTAGAGTTTCTTTTATGATTTTGAGGGCGTTAAAAAGTTCATGTGCGTTCCTGAGATCAAGTTTAAGGTTATCATTATGGGAGAGATTTTGCTCTCTGGGGGGAATGGTAGGAGCTCTGTTTAAGTTATGTTTTTAGGCGTACGACGGTTTGTCTTTGGGGTTTTTAATTTTAGGAAACATTGGGCAACCTTGCCAGGAGGCAAGGTGTCCGAATTCTTTGCAATTAATACATTTGGGGTTGTCATTTTTTGTTGTAATTGCACAATTTCTGGTTTCATGGTTTTCTTCGCATTTTAGGCATCTGGCTTTCATTTGGCAGTTTCTAGCGCTATGAAAAAATCCATTACATTTAAAGCAAATTGTTGCGCGGTTTTTCTTACGGTAAGTTTCGATTTTAACTTTAAGAAGCTTAATTGTTTTTAGGTTATAAATATTTAGTAGTTGTTAGTTTTCGCGACCTCAATAAGAAAAATTGGGTGGTAGGTTTTTAACTGATAATTCTTCAGTTGGTTAATCCTGACAATTTGAAAATTTAAATTTTCAAGAATCTGTTTGAGTTCGTCTTTATTTTGCTCCACTGGTAGACCTTTAATAACAACCTTTAGAGGTCTGTTAGAATAGGCTTCCAAAAGGATAAATTCCTTGTCGTTTTTCTTAAGATATTCGATTATGTTATTTCTATTATCATTTGAGGTTGCTTGGATGCTGATAAATCCCTTCACAAGTTTGTTTTGGGTATCGGGGTACATTCTATTTATTTCCTGAAGCGTAAGATTATAGTTTGCGTCAATTTTGAGATTAATTTCAGGTATTTGGATTTTAGTTTCTTCAGTTTTAGCGTTATCATTATCGTTATCAATTTCCATAAGCTCTTTGAACTTATTATCAGTTGAAATTTCCGGTTTTTCTTTAGGTTTTCTAATTTTAGCTGCCTTTCTAGGAGAGACAATTTCAAAATCTTTCTCAGTAGGAGAAGTGTTCCTTACCTGTTTGTCAGTGTCCATATTTTCAGGCAAAGATGCGCCAGTGGTAATCTCAGGGGTATCTTTCTTGAACTCAGGGCAATTGCCGTGCTTACTACAGTAGCGAAAAGGACATTCTCCAATTCTATCCAAAGCGTTTTCGATCACATCAATCCGATCCTGGAGTTTCTTCGCATCTGAAGAGAGTTTGGTGTACTCTGGGGTGTTTTTCCTTCCGAGTTTTTGCAGATTATCCATGCACTCAATGATGCTACTTAATCTTGAGTCAAGCTGTTTCCAGTTACTATCCAGCTCAGTCAGTTCTTTACAGATATCGCGTTCTCGTAACATCTCCATGGAGACTCTGCTATCCCAGGATCTGGGAGTAGAACATGTGGAATGTTCAAACGAGCTAGAGCGACTTGCTTCCTCCATGGATGAAGCAAAAATGAACTAATTCCTATTGCCGATCGCCAGCTTATATAGGATCAGTTGGCGCAATTGGCGACCTTCTGTAATATTCCAGAATCTTCAAACCTATTCGAGATTTCGACTAGATCTTTTCACTATTGGCAACTTAGTTTTCTTGCCAAATTTGGCGCCAAAGTTGTATATGTATAAGCATAAAATTTTGCGAATAAAATACATTATTTAGTGAAATTATCCTTGGTATGATATAGTTCAAAACAAGACCATGCCTACATTATACGCCCATATTTTAAATTCAAGGTACTCCTGGTGTTTTTTTTTCTGATTCCGGCGGGCCCGCGCCATATATACGCCCTTGCAGGTGGGTGAAGGAATAATGTGAACACTTTAGGATTTGCGCATTTTTTCGAAAATCTCCTGGAAGACTGGGTAAATTTTCTTTGAAATTAGGCTTTGTAAAGAAGAGAAGGTGAGAACTCCCTTTTTACAGTGAAAATTCGGTCACGAGGGCAGTTAGGGGACCGACCAGAAATTGATGAAGAAGAATAGGATTTGGGAATCAACGTGTTTTACAGAAAACTGATAATGATTTGAAACTTTCATCACTGGTTTTGTTGATGTATTTAGATGCATTTTTGTAAATATAGCACGAATATTCAAGAATATATAAAGGATTTCCAAAAAAATCTCAAATTTTCCCGCATGAATTTTGTTTATAACATGTAAATATTTCCACTAAATTATACGAAATTTACAGAATACATGACAATATATTAGAGAAGCATTGTATTAAAGTTTGAAGTAAATACGCTGAATATTATAGGAAATATGAGTATTTATAATAAATGTTTTAATTGCGCATGTGCGAAACGTAGCGTAATTTTTCTTTCATCAAAGACAGATATATAGGGCAATTTATATAAAAATTTCAGTTAAATACAGTTAAGATTGAGAAAGATATCGGCATTTTGGCCAGCACTGTATTACTTTAAATGCTCTCTGCTGCCTCCAGATGGCGTTTGCACACTCTTGTTCCTATGTAATTTTGGATGCTTATCGTATGCCCTTAAAGTTGAGCCACGATTTTTTGAAATACCTTGCTTACAGGGTGTCCAAAAAAGTGGAACAAGTATTTATTTCCTTAAATATTGCACCTAGATATATTCTTCCAATTACAAAGTTTCATCAAATAACGTAGGAATTTGTTTAAAAACACTTTTGCTTCTATGGAGCTAATTAATAAAAAGTTTTAAAAAAATAAATTTTTATACGGTCCCCATAAAGTAAAAGTGTCAATGGGAAAAATGTTCCTCTCACACTTATCTATGTATGTATTAAGTTTCACGATTCTATCTACAAAATTCATGGAGATATATTAATTTCTAGATTCAAAGGGGCTGCTCAAAAATTTAAATGGAGATGTTTATTGGAGAAATGCAAATTTAATGAACACAGAAAAATTGTGAATTGCAAATATTTGTTAAGTAGCATATCGTCCAATCATCATGAGTTGAAAAAAATTGCTAATCATGCATACTGTTACTCAGTTTCATTGGGCGATAGTTATAACTACCGACTTTATAAAAAAAGGGAAGGAGAACTTAGAAAAAGTGAACATTTAAGGCATCACAGGAAAGGAGATTAATACCGATCGAGAATAATAAATTATTTTCCCTCAGTGGTGTGCGTATTATTAAGCTTTACCTAAAGGCAGCGGTCGCTCGCCTTTAGGGCCGTAGAGTTGCAGAACCCGCTAAAATTATTTTAAAAATTCGTATTTTCGTTCTTATTAGTTTATTTTTCCATTCTAAGAGTTCGATGATCAACAGGAAAGAAAAAGTAATAAAAACTAGAAAAGAAGAGAGAAATGAATCAACAAGTAAGACAGACGTAGGGTGGGGCTGCACACCAAACAGTTTTAGAAAGTACTAAAATTTACTCATTGCGCACAACTAAGTGAAGACGAAAAGCTATGCTTTCTGTCTTTGAACTTAGTCATAACTGTATTTCAGATGCTACTGTTTGGTGCTCGGCCAAGTAATATTCATATTTTTTCTTTAATGCTGTTTTAACTCCTGAATTTTACCAAAAATTCGTTTTGTGCTCTTGATTTGTTTTCCTTCGATTTCTTTATAATTGGCTATTTTTAGGTTTCGGATTCACTTTCATTTTGCCTCAACGGGAACTTGGCTGGTTACTGCGTATTCTTTTTCTGTTAGAAATCACTCACCGAAAAAAGATACGACGGTAATTTTCTAAAATACAATTCAGATAACAATTGCAAATTTTGTCTATTTAAAGGTAATGCTATTTTTGAAAAATTGTATTTCAATTGTATTCTAGTATTATTTCTATAACCCTACTTGTTTCTGAGCAGATGAGCCGCCACTGTTGTGAATATTTTTAGAAGTTTCACAAGATGAACTATTTTTGTAAATACTTCAATTAATGTATTATTTGACTATTTTTAGCTTTGGCAAGAGTTAACAAATACATTGTTATTTCCTGATTTCGCCCTTTTAAAAACTTATTGAAATATGTGTATTTGCCCTTAATCGCACATCGAACTGCTTGCTCGATCAGACAGCACTCAGAGGTATGGAAAAGTGGTGTAAGTCAATAACTTTGCCTTATAATATCTCTGAAAATTTTATAGATAGAGTTGTGAAATTTTTTTGTACACAGATGAGTGTGAGAGGAAAATTTTACTCATTGAGACTTTTATTCTATGGAGACCATTTAAAAATCTAATTTTTAAAAATTTTTATTAACAATCTCCACAGAAGCCAAAGTTGACATGCAAATCCTACCTTATTTGATGAAACTTTATAATTGGATGTATATGTTTAGGAGAAATATTTAAGGAAATAAACGCTTGCTCCACATTTTTGGGACGCCCTGTACATAATATTCTTTTAAGTTTAAGAATCACTTATTACATTATTTTTAAGTCGTAGATTCTATTACCACAAACTGCTTAATAAGGTTCGTTATGCCATTATTTTTGCGAAAAGTTCCGAAACTTTTTCGGTAAATAACGTGCAGCGCGACATAGTATTAAGCATTTTCATGATGATAAGAAATAAGAAAAGTCTTTTTATGACTTTAAAAGTTTAAAACATAAGAATTATAAGACGTTGAATAGGAATATTGTAAACACAGAAGATAAATGTTAAGACTTCTAGTTAATAAAGTAATAACTTGAGGCCTTATAACTGAGAAAATATTTTTCCTTTTAATGCACAACAATAAAACATCGTTTTTTTCGTTGAATATGCATTATTTTTGTAAAGAAATATGTAAGTAAATTTGTGTACGTCATCTGAATAATAAGAATAAAACAAGATCTGTTAATATCCAAATTTTTACTGAATGCAACAAAAGCATTTCTTTAGAATGATGTTCGTCGGAAAATAATTTTAGTAATTAAACTTTCAAATTTCAATTAAAGTAACTTCCATGTATGTTTCAAACGAAATGAACGACTCATAGAACTTAGTGGGAAAATGAGAGTTGTAATGGAAGATACATGTTAAGTTACCAACCCATACGGTTAAACTAAAAAACAGGACTCTGCGTACATTACCATCTACATTCTTTTCGTACATTACCATCTACATTCTTTATTAACAATCTCCACAGAAGCCAAAGTGTTGTCATGCAAATTCCTACTTTATTTGATGAAACTTTGTAATTGGATGTGCATGTGTACGAGCAATATTTAAGGAAATAAACTCTTGCTCCACTTTTTTGGGACGCGGGGAACTGTGATGGGGGCGGGAAGAAAGGGGTGGAGTAAAGTAAAAAATGAAAAAAATATGCAGAATCTTTTAGTATCTCGCGATATTTATTTTTCTACATTCTGGGAGAAAAATTAACAATTCGGTGCAAGTGCACGGGTGCCCAAAAGTTAAGTACAATTCTTAATATTGATATAATTGTTCGCAATTAGTTGCGGAGAATTGTGGGACATATATCGTCAGAACTCACACTTTACAGGGAAGATTCGGCTACGAGTACATTTAGGGGGGCGACCAGAAGGTAATGAAGACAAAAA
Organism: Araneus ventricosus; assembly: GCA_013235015.1. Taxonomy (NCBI): domain Eukaryota; kingdom Metazoa; phylum Arthropoda; class Arachnida; order Araneae; family Araneidae; genus Araneus; species Araneus ventricosus. Next base: position 1,212,974 of record BGPR01000038.1, read on the forward strand.
GGGATTTCGACTCATCCGTCTCACAGAAAGCTGATAATGAGTTGAAACTTTCATCTATGGTTTTGTTTGATGTGCACAATATTTACATGAATTTTCGTAAAAATAGCGCGAATATTCGGGAAGATATAAAGATTTCTTTAAAACAGTTAAAACATGTGTTTTGCTTATACCATGCAGAGTTTCCACCCAAATTGTACGAAACTTACAGAATGCTTGACAATATATAAAAGAAGCATTGTATTAAAATTTGAATTAAATACTTTGGATATTACAAAAAATATGAGTAGTTGTAGTAAATATTTTTTACTGCATGGTTTTTGCTTTTACAGAAAGATATCGGCATTGCAGCGAGGTGAATTTCGGCTACTCTCTAAGAGAAGCAAAATGATGAGGACTACCTATATAAATTGATATTTTTTAAACTTGAATCTTCGAATAGTAATATTGAATTTTATGAAAGTTGAATATCATGAATATTCATGTATACTTATAAATTAAATACATAATTTAAGTTGCATTTCGATTATAACTATTTGATGATTAAAGTTTAAACAATATCAGTTTGTGCATGAACCCTCATCATGTAGCTTCTCCTAGAATGCAACCGAAATTCACCTCGCTGCAATGCCGATATCTTTTTGAATATTAACGATATTGAACTGGAATTTTTTTTATATGAGTTGCCTTATATATCTGGGTCTGAAGTTATGGAAGAAAAAATTAAGCTACGTTTCGCACATGCGCAGAAAAAAATATTTAACCATTAGCGAACCATTGTATCAATAATAAGTTCAAATTTTTCGCATCTTAAGACTTGTGTTTTTGGTCACCAGTGTACACTCACTGAGTTCTACTAGGTTTTTCAGTCATTCATGAACAAAAAGTAATTGGTATTTTTGTTTAACTTTCGCATAAATAACTATTTGTTAGAGAAAAAATATATATATGAAATAATATGTATTTATGAGTGGGAACTAAAATATTTCTCCAAATTTTGCTTTTTATTTAACACATTGACGGATAATCGGAATGATTACAGAGGCTGCTCGAACATTGCTCGATTTTCACATATCATAAATCAGGATTTTACCTAAAATTCTTGCGTTTTAAATGTTCCCTTTGATTGCTCTAGTTATCCCTTGTTTTATTTAAACCCCTAATTTGATGACACATTTTATTTTGGATATTTATTGTTATTCCCATCCATATAAGAGCTGAAAGGACACCTGAGATACTTGAGCGTGTCCAAGAGATTTTTGTCCTTTAAATTAATTGGTACTTCAACTAAATTACAGATTTAAATTTCAAGAATTCTGAAATTTGATGCACGAGTCTGACACTTTGTTTCAGTACAAGGGGTTAGCTATCCCTCGATTTCTTGATTTCGATGACAGCAATGCTCATCTGGGTGTGTAATACTAAACATTTAAAAAAAAAACGAGCTATTTGGTTGAAAGTAGAGTGCAAGTCAATCGAGAAACTGCTCCGAATCCCCATTTAATCAAACGTGGAGTGACAAAAAAAGTTATATTTTACGATAATACAGTCAAATATTCTTTCCACCGAAAACAACCTATCATCATGTTTCCAAGTTCAATAAATTGTCTATATACTGATCTTGCAACAGTGTTCAATTTCTATTGAATCGAATTGTTTTTTCAGAGTTTGATATATCTGTACCTTTCCAGCAATTTCTTTCAAAATTTTCCAAGAATTTTACTGAAATTTTTATTTCAATCGATAGGAGTAAAAAATAATCAGTTTTATTGCTGTGTCACCATTAGTTGTTTCTTTTTTTGGAGGGGGGGTCCGATATCCTTCGGATACTACAAATAAAAACACACAAAAGAGCATATTCAGCATTAATATGTTAACTGGTCCTGGAGACTTTCTAGTCTGTTTCATGAGAAAAATTCTAAAAAAAAGTCTGAATACTGCCTCTGAGATAGGCCAATTTTTACACAGAATGCATTACTTAAAATATCATATATTAGCTTTCTCTGAAAAAAAAACATAGTTACAACCTTAAAATGCGCATTCCATGCGACATTAGTCATTTCCAGATTTAAAACATATACATTTCGGATGCGGATATTCTATACATAAATTTACTTATGTAACTAATCTCAGAGAAAATAATCCACTAAGGAATCATACGACTTAACGAAATAAAAAAAAAATTAAAAACAAACCGATCATTAGAAATTTCGGGCTTTAAAGAATTTAGGGTTGTTCTTCTAATTTATATGACCATGTTCTTTTATTTTATAGAATTGAATATATATATGTTTTTATTTCTAACTCTACGATTCTTTTAGCAAATAATCAAAAAGTACAAAATTTAACATAGGATTTATTCCCAGGGGTGGGTTCATACGTTTTTACGCCCTAGGCCAAAGAGAGACACATAATTCTGCGCCTCTCTCCCACCGTCAAAAAGTTGTTTAACACGTAGTTTACACTGAGTGTATGAGAGAGAAATAGAAAATGCTTTTTGCCTATAACAGAGCAAGACAACCTGGAGAGATGGGTAGCGTAAGTGTGCTACTCAAATTATTTACTGCATATGGATGCAAATTTAAAATGCAGGACTTTATACGATCTTTTCAATATAATGCTGCACATTTTGTAAGTATTTCTTTGTTATTGCTTTTGCATATACGCCCTCTGACTTGCTGCGCCCTAAGCCATGGCCTAGATTTGACCTGTGGAAAATTATTTTCATATCCCAAGTAGCATAGGCACTTACATTGTTTTGGAGATATGGTACATTATTGCAGATGTTACACAATATCGTAAAAAATATTGTACAATATCTTCGTGCCTCTGCGGTTTGAGTGGAAATTTAAAACTGCCATTTCTAGACGGAACATTTTCATAAACTTTGAAATTTCGTAGAAGCCTCTGTTACAAGCAAGTAAATACGAATTATTCATGGTTTAAATTATTTAAAAATCACCTTTCTCTGGAATTAGACTAAAAATTGTAGTTTATAAGTATTTCATTTTATCGATTATTAAATTATGATTATCTCTCATCTCTCTCTCTCTTTCTGCACAAGCCCTAAATAATGCATTATTGCTGAAAATACAACTCAAGAGATGGCAGCACGGGCGATCTCTTTGCCCTTTAGAATTAGATAGATGCTATCGTGTTTAGGGCATGTGCGATTGGGTTACCCAAAAATTCTTAGCTACGGATTTATCACAATATTTATACCAAGATAAAATTTTGCTTAAATACTTGTTTATACTATCGTGATATTCGCCTGTAGATAAATGTGTTTGGTTGCAGAGCATAATTTCCCCTAAGTAGCATTTTTGATGGATTATTTTGATCTTTACTTTAGCTGAAAACCCAATTCGAACAGAGCATTCTGAGTTTGAACATAAACTGAAAGATCCAGGCAAAAGACAGGAAAAGGAATGTAGAGAGGGCCCAAAGGAAAGGGTCGACCCAGATAACATACCCCACTTATCAAACGGAATCTCGAGATGCCTCAAGACTCGCATCGAAGGTTTATTTACCCTGAGAATACCTGGGTTCAATATCTGTTCCTGTCGGCATTTACTACTAGGGTCGGCCTTAGGAGGTGCGGGGCCCCAACTGGAAACGATTTTGGTCAGCATTTATTTATTTTAATTTCTAAGGACTTAGAGTTAAGAAGAAGAAAAGAAAAAAAAAGACAGTGGGAGTGATCTCTTCGAATTTCTCTTATTATACTGACACAATATAGCATTTTGTGCTTTGTAGTACAACGAAGGAAACCTAGTATAGATTTTGGGCGCCTTCCCTTCAGATTGAAACCAAAATCGATATAGATCTACAATTTTATTGACAAGACCAATTATTTTGATTATTTACCAATTATTTATTTATGATTACCAATTTAAATTAATTAATTAAATATTATACTTAATTAATATAATTATTAATATAATATTATTGTAATTAACTAATTAGTTATTATTTTAATTAATTTACCAATTAATTAATTTTATTATGACCATTTACCAATTAATTAATTTATTTATTTACCAATTTTATTGACATTTGTTGATCTTGTTGTGTTTTAGAGTCAATGCAATCACAGACCGAGAGACTTAATTCCAAAATGTCTTTTTTCGAACTCGGGAAAACGTGGAAATTCATCAAAATCTTGAGGTCGAATTTTTTTTACGATCATAATACTCTTCCTTTGTATACTTCGTATACAAGAAAGTAAGAACAAATTATCTCACTTAAATTCTTAAACTCAATTTCACACCCTTTGGTAAAGGCACCCATAGCATTGTCCTGCCTGCTCCACCCTAGTTAAGCCACTGAACAGTACCAAGAGTAGATAGCATTAGGGCGAGGGCCCTATTGGGAGCAATTGGTCCAATCGGCTGAAGGCCGGCCCTGTTTACTACTTTTTGGATTCTCAGTGTTTTGCATGTTGCGAGAGTGAGTTGCATCGTCTGCAAATGGGCTATTTATTGGTCATTGAATTTCCAGGTCAGGATGGGAAAGGAGCTGTGGCCCAATTGGAAACAATTTTGGTCGACATTTATTTTTCTGGAGAATTAAGGTTTTAGTTAAGAAAAATCCAGCAGGAACGGTCTCCCCTCGTTCTTTCTCGTGTACTAACACACTATATGGCGCAATTTGTGCTTCGCTGTTTGGAAAAAAAAAAGTTTGGGTCATCTTCCTTTCTTCTGATTCCTACCAAAATTTGACACTTTAGAGACAAGACCACATACCAGATTTCATTTATCTAGCTTGTTGCGTTTTTGAGTTACAGTGTTTCCTTAGTCGCCGAGAGTCAGACCATTGATGGAGTAGGTCCAAACTATGATACAGATCTACAATTCTGATGATAAAATCCTATGCTAAATTTAATCCTTCTAGCTCTTTGTGTCTCCACATGCACACAGAAGACCCCAAAATTTGACAGAAATTAAAAATTCTAATGCAAAGACCACATACCAAATTTCATCTGTCTAGGTCGTTGCGTTTTTGAGTTATCGCTTTCTCAGTTAGATAGGCCAATATTATTTCAAATTGTTTTTTGGGGGTCTCCGGGATCCCAACCATCAGTCTACGCAAAGAAGTTTTTATCAATCATGTTAAAGTTAGCTTAAAAGTGAAATAAGTCGAATTAATAACATTTTCAGAACTTAGTTTTGATTTTATTCCATTTTTACTTTCTCGTATACGAAGTATATAAAGAGAAAGTATTGTAATCGTCAAAAAATTCCAACTCGAGATTTTGACGAATCTCCACGTTTTAGACCTCCCTGAGTCCGAAAAACACAATTTTGGAATTATGTCTGTCTGTGAACACGATAACTCGAAAACTATTAGAGCTACAGGAATGAAATTTGGTATGTGGTCTTTAAACATAATTTGTAGGTTTCTATCAAATTTTGGACAAAATCCGTCTACGGGAAGTCTGTCTATCTGTATGTCCGCGGTTTTATTGTCATGAATGTAGGTCTGTATAAAATTTTGGGCCAAATCCGTCAAAGGGTTGACTGTCTGTCGGTCTGTATAATTTACTCTTGAAAATAATCCGTTATCTCCACGCGCATGCGTACTGGAAGCAATCTTCTGTGCACGCGAAGGCTGTGGAGCGAATTACGTCAGTTTGTCCTTGAGACGGCAAGAGCGGAAAATCGGTACGCATCTCTTTGAATTTGATTCTTTACCTAGACATTTTTCAATCACTATAATGAAAAACCTTCTGATAGTCATAGGATTCTGGGTAACAGTAGGTTCGAATTTTTTCATCCACGCGGGGGGAGGGGAAACAGCACCTTTCTGGGGAAGTATACGAGAAAGTTTAGGAGAGAACCCTCCCGCTGGTTCTTTTCATTGTGATCTAGCTAAAAGTCTGCTGCTGCGTAGAAATATTAGCAGCAGATATTCTCACCATTTAAACCTAACTAATTGATTGATTAAGTTGCCCAGATAGGTCTGGTGGAAAACTTTTAAATAATTGGAATGATGTAATTTTATCAGGGAGACTTGATAGAAAATATCATTTAAGTCCACTGAAAGAATTGAATTCCCGTAAACAGTTTATGTGTGAATACCATCTCACACATACACTCAATTTCAATGCATCACAACTCTGTTCACTCATTCATGTGTGACTTCATTCATATTCTGTGGATTTTACTTATGAAGCTTCACTCTTTTTTAAAAATCGAAATGCATATAGAAATAAATCTCACACTTGGCAGAAGCGTAATGAAATAGTCTGTCGCTTACTTTTGTCATTTTCACAAATTTTTGCAGTAATTCTTTAAAACAAAAAGATCAGATTATTACTCTAAAGTTGATATGAAATATTTTATTTCCGTGAGTATAAATGAAAGAAAATTTAAGAGTTTTCATTAAATTTTTAGAATGGAGCTTAGGGACTGGAAAGAAATGCATTTAGAAAAAATTGTTCTTCTGAATTAAATTGTGCTTTGTTAAAAGTATCATTCTTTCTTATACTAAATATAACCAACACAATACTTAGATACAATGTACAGTAAGATTTTTATGCAATTCAAATCTTATAAGCAGTAAGAACTACGAAAAATGAAGTGACATTGTAAGAAAGGCAAGAAGAAAATGCCAAGAGATTAAATTCAGAAGTCTGCATTGAAAACCGTAGAAAATATAATGCTAAAGAGAAACAAATCGTATACCTTTAATATAAAGCTTACTGTAGGTATTCGACTTGCATACCGTGAGATCGGATTAGGGATGTGAAAAACCTACCTGTTTAAACCGTAAACCATTTTTTTTTCGGTTAACCGGTTTTTTCGGTAACAGGTTATTATTTTTTTAAATCCAATAACCGGGTCGGAAGATAGGCTCAATTTTAGGTTCGACTAGACTAAAATTTACTAAGTTATAAAGCTTTGAATTTCATCATCTTAGGCCAATCACCTGCAACCTCTTCCTCGAGCCGTCTGTTGGTTGGCGGATTATTGAAAGAGTCTTTATGAACAGATAAATATTGGCCAATGGATTGATTTCCTGAAAAAAACAATACTAATATAAATTTTTGTCTGCAAACGGCGTCTGTTTTGTGTAGCCAAAAAATATTTATCTCTAGTCGGAAGTTCTGTGACTTTCGAAAAATTAGTATCTACGTTGAATGATGTTGTTTCCGACGAGAGGTGTCAACTCACGGAACAACACATTGCTAAAAGAGTCTTTATGAGCAGATTAGATGATAAATATTGGCGAATGAATTAATTTCTTGCGAAAACAATGTTAATAAAAAATTGTGTCTATAATATTTACTTATTGCAATAATTACTCATTTATTATTATTACATATTGTATTAATCACTTATTTATAATAATTACTTATTTCATTATTGTATTAATACTTACTTATTGTATATTATTATTAATAATAAATTTTCTCTACAGACGTTGTTTCTTTTTTAAAAAAACCCAAAACCGGTGATTTCAAAAAACCGGTTATTTTGAGCGGTTTTAACCGCCGGGAGGTGAAAAAAACCTGTTGTTTTTGCAATTATCACCATCCCTAGATCGGACACAACACCATAAATTCTGCACTGGCTACAGTTCGATCCTATCTTTAACTTCTTGAAGTGAGATTAGATAAATACAAGCCATTCTACCACATCTTGTGACTTACAGTATTCTTTGTGCATTTTGAAACAGATCGGTTTATTGCTTTGATAGAATTTAACAGAGTTTATCTTTTTCTTACAGCGAAATATTTTCATTTAAAACATTCTCAAGAATCTTTTAAATTATTGCTCGGGATTCCGTGTCTAAGAGATTTTCTCTGCAACGAAATAGAAATGAAACTATATTTTGAAAAATTTATTAAAATAAAATAAATAAATGCGCGTACTATCGATATTTCTTTCAAAATGCTTTTTTTTTAAATCGTTCTTTAAATTCAGTATTTTGTTTGAGTAATAAGTACAGCATCTGGTTCTTTCTAATTAATTGTAAAATTATATTATTTTGAGCAGATGTCTTTTGTCACGCCATGGACTTTTGGGATAAGATGCATGGTCCTCATTTGAAGTCGTGAAAGAGGATTTTAAATAGCAAAATGCTTTTTATAGAGTGCTGTAATAAATGGAAAGTAAACCAATGGATTCAATAAACTGTTACAAATTTTGCTAACTTTTTACCATCAAATGTGACGTTTAAAAAAATTCCAATAAAGTACATCTGACAAATTTTTAACCACATCAAACTGGAATTCTGCAAATTATATATACTTTTGTGAGTATTAACATGAAGAAAAGATTAATACAGAAGTGCAAAATGAAAGAAAAGAAATGAGAAGTATTGAGAAATGACAATCAAATCTCAAAATTGCTTTCCTCGAAGATTTGTAACGCATAATAATATCTTAAAATTACACTTCTGGAATATCTTAAAACCGAATTAAAAAAATATTCACATGTTCTGAAGTACTGGTTGACGACATAAATCATATTTCCAATTAATTTATGATCAGAAAAAATAAATATAAAATGTATCACCGCATTTCAAAATAATCCGAGCAGTGAATAAATACTCCTATGACTATCGATAATTTGGATGTAATTGCTGTAAATATGAATAAAGCTGACAGCAATTTGATTTCAGATCATTAGGAGTAAGTGATAAAGTAATCACTGAAAGAATTTTGAGCGTTTTACAAAGATTTCTTGCCCATAAAAGTGGAAATTTAGAGAGTAGAAAATATTTTCTTCAAAAATAGAAGCAAAAAATCGTGAAGAAATCACAGAAATATTTGACAATTTATGAAAAGGACGTTGATTAACAGCCACATGACTGAGACTGAAGAAGAGACTCATATGACAAGAAACTCCTACCCCATTTTCATTATTCAATTTCTTAGTATTGGCAAATATTTTTGCTGGAACGGAACAGTATTCCATTTGCAAAAGCCTCCTAATGTGATAAAATGCTAAGCGACTAATCACATTAGATCTCAAATAATTTTCCAGTGATTCGACAGCAACAACAAAAAAGACATATTTATTGAATATCATTTCCTAGAATTAGAGAAATTTTCAAGAACTTGCTTTTCCAAGTTGCATCATTTTAAGTTTGGAAATAATAGAAAATAACGTTAAATAAACATAATACATCTCAAATACTATTCTTATAACCGTGGTGAAATTCCATGAGCATTATTTATATATCACTTTCTGCAAATGATGTGTTTCAAGAGTCTGTTTTATTGAAATTTGAGGACGATTTACGCAATGCTCAGGGAAAATAGAAATTGCGAAATTTTCTAAAGAGTTCTCGGGGCTTCTGCCGCCGCACAGCCAATTATTCAAAACTAGAGTCGATTGTAGTTGCTCTGTCAATTGCCAATTCAAACGTCTTGTCATATTATTCGTATAGATATGAATTTCGAGGAATATCAAAACTGCGTTTCTCTTAGCGTTCATCCATCATTAATAGTTCGTGTAGTTTAAAAAAAGTACCTTAATCTAACTAAACTAAACAAACTCTTTACGCTCATTTCAAGTAACTTATTAGATTGCTTACCGTTTTTAAGTAAATTTAACAAACAATAATGTATGTTATATATTTAAATATTATATTTGTCATTGACGTATCTTCGGCTTGAGTGTAAAATCACCTGACTCCAAAAAGAAAAATACAGTAGAGTCTCCCTACAACGAAGTCTCCCTACAGCGAATTTCTCCCTATAACGAAATTTTTATCGGAACGTTAAATAACATTCAAAATATTCTCCATATAACGAATTTTTTCAGACCTTTATCTTTTCGATTTTTGAAGAAAGTTGCTAATTTCTGTGCAAACAACTCGCTCACAAGTGCCTGTTTCTGGAACCACTCGCATTGTTCATTCCAGCGATAACATATAACAATAGAATGCTATGTGAAGGGTAGTGCAGTTGTGGGGACCTGGGTTTCTACAGAGGGAGCAACATTTCTACGGGTCAAGATTCCAAGAATCGGGATGGAGTGGGGGGTGGAAACAGCAAATGGATGTGACAATACGCATTTTATGTTTATCCATACTAGTACATATTATTTTCTAAATTGGTGAATTGTCTTCACTTTTGAGCATTTTATTTATACAATAAAAATTAGTATAATTTTAACAAATTTATAATAAATATTACTTCATTTTTAATTGAAAGTCATAATTAAATATTTTTGAACTTATCGCACATACTAAAAGGTTTGTTACATTTACTTAAATAACTGGAAAAATCTCTAATCTCCGTATAACGAAATTTTCTCTATAGCGAATTTTTCAACTGGAACCAAGCGATTTCGTCATAGGGAGATTCCACTGTATATATCATTTTCCTTTCCTATATTGATACGCATTTATGTTTAAAACCAGATAACTCCAAAAAATTTAGTCTCAGGAAAAATTGGGAAAGAGCAAAAGAAAAAAGAAATTATATATGTGGGATTGAGATTGAAAAGAAGTGGAGTTTTTTTTGTGTCTCCTATAAAATTTAGAAAACGTGAGTTAGATGGTTTCTTAACCCTTTGTGGACAGGTGACTTTGTAGAACACTCAGATAAGATTGGCGCACTTTATGCGCCATTCCGTTTTTCCCTACTCTACGCTTATTTAATTATACACAGTTTTATTTTTTATGGTATAATACGATTAGAGGTTGAATGGATGGATGATACAAACATTTGTGATTGAGTTTGAGTCGCTATATTCTTCGTGATCTGGATTGTTCTCCACGTCAGTATCAGAATCAGTTTCTTTGTAGCTGTACTCAGTTAATTCTCCATCGAGATTTAATGCATCAGATTCGTCCAGAGTTGGTATTTTATTGCTTAATTATCCCAAAACAGAAGAATATTGCTCTGTAGGGATAATTTCCTGCCATTTAGACACTTTCCACTTTCATCATCATGTTTGCCTCCAAGATGTTGTTTTAGTGGACAAAACAGATGAAAATCGCTTGGTGCTAAGTCTGGTTGGTCAGTGCTACAGCATCCACCTTACAGCTCACACTTATCCCCAAGCGATTTTCATCTGACGACGACGATGACGATGAGATGTTGACGACGTTCAATACGAAGTCCTACTGTGAATGAGACAGCAACCCAAAGAATTTTATGCAGCTGAAATTGGGGCGCTGATAAAACGATGGGATAAGTGCATCAACATTGGTGGAGATCATGTTGAAAATTAAAATTGTTTCCAAGTGATTATCATTCCAAGTGATTCGACAGTTTTTATTCAGCTTATGGTAAATACCCATTGGTGCACTTTATACGTCGTATCTGCACACAAAGGGTTAATTAAGCCGACGATATATCTCTTTGGTATGATCTAAGGTAGCAGTTATTTAGGTTCTGATTCCAGATTGTAAGAAAACTGCGTATAAACTGAACTTATGATTAGATCCTGTAATCCTTTTTTTAAATTGCTGAAAATTTTCAAACTTCAAGTTGATATGTTTGATCATGGAGTCGAAGCAAAGATCATGGGATCCATTTCCTTTAAGACAAGTATCTCAAACGTGTTGCCCACAACAAATATCGTTGCGGTAACTAACATAATCAATTGGTAGTAAGTAATTAAACTTTAACTTTACTTAAAAAATTTATCTGTATATATAATTATTGATGATGAACTACAAAATTTGTCATTGACAGAATTTTGTTTTCTCGATTTTGTCAAAGAAATCCATTGCGGTTCGAAGGTAAATTTAGTGAAACCTGAAACGTGTAAATATTTGAAATATTTTTGTAAGAAGCGTTTCATTTCTACATTTTGGCATTCTTCTCAGAAATTACTTCCATATTTTGAAGAGATTTACGTACATGAAAGAACTAAGTCTCCAAGAAATCCTAGAATAACCACTAAAATTCATAATTTTTGCCCGTATTGAAAATAATCACTGCCATAAAGATTTCCTGCAAAGTAGGAAAGATGCCAAGTAACCATTTAGCTTCAATTTTAGACGAAACTCATGAGTCCTATTTAAAAAATCTGTTGTTTTCCGGCCACATAAACTAAAATATTGTTTCATTTGGCCTTAACTTTTGAGTATGTTATGTTTGGCTTACAAAGAGGAATAATTTTTCTGCCTGTGAAAACTCATTTCTTCCCTGACATGATTGGTCGAATTAAAGGTTGGTTGAAAGAACACAGTATCTAGTAACTGTGAAAAGACAAGCAGATTGTGAGGATGATGCAGAAATTTTCGCAATGGAGTTTTGCTAATTTAGCGTCCCATTTAGGAGCTATACGAGATCTATTTTTGGGACATCTTTTTAAACTGTGGTCAAATGACGAGGATCGCTTCCGGAGCCGGTATCCCACTCTCCACACTTCCACTCCCCACCAATGCAAGGACATAATTGCATATCTAATGCATATCAAGTGCACATACAGGGTTCCAACTTATATCCGACCCCCCCCCCCCCAACTTTTAAGCGGTGAAATCTTAGGCCATAATGTTGGTGTCTAGGTATAGTAAAAAGGTTATGCGCTACTCGATGAGACAACTTACAACGCCATCTATCGGCACATTTCGGAATTAGCGGTCCTATCTCGAAAACGGTACTAAATCTAATTACAAAATTGTAGAGCGTCTTCGATTTAGTACTAAAAGACACCTTGAGTGCAATAATGCTAAGAACAAAACGTGCAAAATGAGCATTTGTTCGTTCGCATTTTCGGAAATTTTGACGTCATATGACACGAATAAAAGGAGAAAATGTTATTTTTCGGGAAAAAAATGACCCCATTATACTTTTTCTTGTGGAAATAACTCAAACAGCAGGTGTATGGACCTTTCCGCCAACATTGCAGGACGTATTACTGTCGCTTGTGTTTGCGCACAAACTATATGCTAAAACGTGTGCAAAGTGAAATTTAAACAAGGACTCAAATCTGCATTGTAGATGACGGAGAGCACTTTGAACACCGAAAATAAAGGTATATTGTGATAACTAATTGTTTGTTCTCGTTTTTACCCGTTTAGAGACGTCACAGTTTCGGATATCGAGAATAAACAAATGTGCGCTTTAAACGTTCATTTCTTCGTATTAATGTGTACATGGTATCTTTTTGTACTAAATCGAAGACGCTCTACAATTTTGTAATTAACCTTTTTCCCGTATCTTGTACCGTTTTCGAGATAGGACCGCTAATTCCAAAATTTGCCGATAGATGGCTTTGTAATTTGTCTCATCGAGTAGCGCATAGCCTTTTTACTATACCTAGACACCAACTTTATGGCCTTCGCTGTCACCGTTTAGAAGTTAAGGGGGTGTCATGGATATAAGTGGGAATCCTGTATATCGGACGAGTACCAGGTGCATGGATCTTCGAGGGAATCGGGTCTCGTACCCATGATCCTCAAAGTTTACCCTAGCGACCCTTTCATAATTTAGCCACAGTATCATGTATTCGCCTTTCGCCACTCGCCTCCCGATGTTCTTTCCTATTCAGAGATGTTTGAATTAAAATAATCATGAGCAAGAATATTGCATAGAAAATAGTTTAATTTTTTTAAAACTACAATTCATTTTGAAGCTTCTTAATGGGGTATAGTGAATAGCTTTGGAAACGGGTGTTAAAAGTTTTTTTACTTTATAAATCTATAAAATTTATAAGAACTTTAAATGTTGGAGTGTAAAGGAAGTATTTGAGTGAAAAAGTTGAAATTCTTATTTAAACTGTAGAACAAGGTTAAGTTACCGCCCTATTTAAAATTACTGTTTCGATGGCATATTTCTTGTTTGTCACAATCGATCGTACATAGAATGAAAATATTATGAAACAATCAATACAATATTATAAACGAAGTAACTGCATCTTAAATATTTTGAGTTTCAATAGTTGATAGAGGATCATGCAATGAAAGAAAGCAAGGGCACAATCTAATCTATTGAATCGTCATCTCTAGTAAACATTTTTTGCCTTTTTCAATTCCTACTATTAATTCACACTCTCCCTATATATATTTATATATCTTGTCCAAATTTTCAATCGTTAATAAAATATTTTTTATTCATCCACTCAAGTTCAAATACATTTTTTTCTACTTGTATTGGATGATACTTGATGTTAATGCAGTTTTTTCAAATACCAATTTATTAATTAAATTTAATTAATTAATTTTAGTTTTATATGGGAGAAAGCATATGTCGCCTTGAGTCGTTTGGTTCGAATTTTTCTCAATAGATGGAGCTAGGTTTGCCAGCTTCTAGACTTAATATCCTTTGTTTTCTGGTATGTTCACGAAGGCGTCATTTTTTCATGTATTTTTGTCAGAGGGTAATGTTGATTACTTTCTTTATTCTCTCTATTGGATATGTTAAAAAAGACTTTATGCAGTTTTTCAATTCCTACTATTAGTTCAAAAACTCTCCCTATATATATAAGATATTTAGCAGGATATAAATTTAGGAATAAATACCGTCAGTGACGAAGCGTGTAGATCGCTGACCTAAGTAGGAATTGACTTTAAATTTTTTTTATATTACTTGTTTTCACATTTATTCAGCGTTATCCCAGTGCTTTCCCTACCTTTTTGACACATTTCATTTAATCTTTTCGATTTCATAAGAACTTATACTATATAGGAGAGGATAGGGAAATATGGCGATGTAAACATTTAACCATTTTTAATAAAATCAGTTTTTTAAGGAAAATTTTTTCTCTTTAAACGTATTAATAGTTGTGTTGTACTTAAATTGATAAATTTTTATTTTAATATAATCAAAGTTATTTTGCCATTTAAAAAAAGCAAAAGAAAAGTGCCAACTTGCCCCGGTACCGGGCAAGATGACTTTGGCCACGGGAAGATGAAAATTATGATGAAAGTTCAATACATTTTTATTTTTAGAAAATATAGGGCACTAACTCTAATTGATTAAACGTTGTTAAGCATTTTTTTTCCTTCATTAGTATGTAATGAAAGGGTTATTTTAGTTAAAATTTGAGCTCATAGTAAATTAATATGACTCAAAATTAATATGACTCAGTGTTTTTTATTTACAAAAATTAGACACAAATTCCCCTCATTCAGAGTCTGTGGCATTCGCAACACTCTATTTAATCTTCTGATAGAGGGTCTACATAGATCTCATCACACGCAGGGCATTGTATTATATTTTCTTTGGAATTTTGAACTGACGTCATGAGTGTCAGAAGTTCGGGCTTTTTTAATGGAATCAAACTTCAGTTTCTTTGTAATAACTCCTTTTATGTACCCTAACCTCTTGTCTTTGTTGCTTTAAATGTTATTCTTCCACCTTCTGTGTGTCTTTCTGAACCGATATCTCTTTCATAGGTAAGCTTATTAAAACATTTTCTGTAGGTCTCACGCCTTGCAACATGTTATGGAACAGATTGTGGATCATGTAGCTCAGGAAAATTATACAAAAACAATGAAAAAAATGATATATTCTTCAAAAATAAAACAGTAAAAAGCATTGGTGCAAGATGACGAGATCGTCAGCTTGAACCGGTCATCTTGTCCCGATCGAAAATGTTAAAAGTCTTTGTTTTTTGGTGGGGTTAACAAGAATTAGATAAAAATAAATAGAGATTTTGAAAAGCGTACTGTCTTAGATAGTCATCCACGGCGAAGAATAACCAAATATCTTAGGTATGTAATCCTAATGGTTAATCCATAACATTAGGTATAATTTAGCTGTCTTTAACATAAATAATCCTATTAATAATACTAATACATTACTAATACTAATACTTATTACTAATACTTATTAATTTGTTAGGTATAATTTATTATTAGGTATTATGATAAAATTTCAATACATTTTTCTATTTAGAAAATATAGGGCAGAACACTAATTAATTAAATGTTAAGTATTTTTTCCTTGATTAGTATGTAATGAAAGGGTTATTTTAGTTAAAATTTGAGCTCATAGTAAATTGATATAACTCAAAACCAATGACGATTTATTAATGTAGTATTAATAGTAGTTCATTCATGTTAGCATATTTAACATGTACTTTTCATAGCGTTCGATTAACCGGTTCCTGTGTTTATTAACCCTTACACAACATGCCAAACGCATCGTCACATTCGATTATCCGGTCATGATAATAAGCTATTACCCATTATCGAACAGATAATGGGTAATAGCTCTCCTGGATTAGTCCAAGAGGTCATATGTTGAAGGTCTTGCAAATTACCACACTTCAGGCAAGAAACACGGACACTATATAACAAACAACGAAATGGGGGCAGTGTGCGATTTTCTTTACTTTCTAGCAAAGTGGAAAGCTAATAATAACAGTATGGTAGTGAAGTAAAAGCAGTATGCACTTAAAATAAGCCATTCTCCATCTTGCCTTGGTCTCTCTTACTACCAAATATGTCTGGTGACTGATTCTGTTTTCGAAGGAAAAAAATTGCATATGAAATATACATCACTTATAGGTATTTATGCAGAATCATTTAATGTGGTGTAATATAAGTTTGACAATAAAGGCGAAAGATTTCAATAAAATTCTGTTATGTCAGATGAGAATAGATGTAAATCTTCTGCACAAGTATGTTAATTTTATTCGCTGATTTTGGTATCAAATAAGCCAGCTGCGTGAATAATTTGAATATACCAAAGAACTGTCGTACTGCCTATGGTGAATTATTTTATTAAATTTGTTTGAAAATTGCGATTTTAAATTTATTATTTTTCAATAAAAACGTATTATTTTATATAAATAATTAGTTATTATTAAAAAACTTGATTACTTTTTCTGTATCAGTTGATCGCTTGTTCGGCGCGCCACCTATAGTTTCAAACTTGAAAGTTTTTTTTAATTTGCATTTTTACAAATTGACAATTGTTTCCGGAGTGGAAATGAATCAAGAAAAAAAGTACACCTGGGATAGAATTCACAAAAAGCAAAATTAAAAGTGCAGGACGAAAAGAAAAGCAACGAAGACTTGAAACAATAACTGCCTTCAACTTCCTAGCATGGAATTTCTGAAATCGAGTCGCAAAGAAAGGCTTCCTTGAAGATTCACAAGAAAATGGAATTTCATTGGAAGAATGCTATGAAAACAATGAGGAAGTTTCAGAAGCTGCAGGATTTGTAAATGTAAAGTGACGAAACACAAAAATTAGGAATTCGAACCGAAAATCGAGGCATACTCATCGGCCTTCAATGACTTGAAACAGCTTTCATAGCCCAGTTTTCAGAAACGGTGCTATTCACTTCATACCAAGTGAAAAAGTTTGTGAAAAACGTGGGAATTGAAGTTTTGGAATTTGCAGAAGTTTTTCAATCACTAGTAAAGTTCTCGAAAGAACTGCGACAACAATTTGATTTATATGAGGATAATGTTCTCAACATTACTGAAAAGAAAGTATATGAGCATGAAGAAAAGTATTCGATTCTGCTGAAACTTCGATCTGATGACCGTCATCTGACCAAGATTCAAAATTATGAGGTTTGTCCCAAAATAGTCCTCGTGTTGCTTCTATACGGGACGTCAATATAACTAAACTAAATTCGATCTGATGAGACGCGAAGTGGCGTAGTGAAGCACCCGGGGATTATTATATATTTTTCGCCTCTCCTTTCCCTATCTCACCATTCACTTTCTGGTTTTAAACATAAAATAAACGCAAGAATATTGTCTTCCAGGAGCTCCCAAAGATTGGCACTCGGGGCAACAAACCTTAGTGTCCACCACTCATTAAGCCACTGGAGACATGAGATGGTGAAGTTTGTTCAAACAGGCAGGCCTGACAACTTCCGAATCAATGCATTTCTAATTATAGTTGACATAAAGCACAACTTGAGAGAAGGTTAGTTGCTTTCAAAGAGTTTGGTGAAAGATTTGGTGTTATTTCAACTGAAGATGTAGACTTCTTTTGAAACTAAAGAAGAGTAAAAAACTTTCTTTGAGTTTCAACAATGATCCAGACGACACTCTATGCAATTAACTTGTCCATCTAAAATCTCACATAAATGATTGAAACAATGGGACTGAAAACTCCTTAGTACTTTGAAAGCGGTTAAGAGGAAAAGGAATTACAGTTTATCCAAATGTTGATATCTTATTAAGAATGTCTGTCTGCACGCCAGCAAGGGCGGATCCGGGGGGGGGGGGCTTTTGGGGGTCCCCCCCCCCCCCCCCGGGGGGGGGGGGGGGGGGGGGGCCCCCCGGGGCCCCCCCCCCCCCCCCCCCTTCCTGTCTTAAATCACAGACTGCCCAGAATGCTATTCATTAAGTAGCCTAGAATGCTATGCATTACTTTTTTTTAAACTTTTCTTATCTGGACTTTCAAGAAAAGTAATTGTAATGCCGTAACAAGTCAGAGACAAGTGCGTATTTGCACAGTCTCCCCACTTTCTCTCCTAGAATGGCGGACGATTTATGTGTTTTTATTTATTTACTAGCCGCCTTTGCCGACCAGCTTGTTCACCGGGAATATGATTTCAATTGAATCTTGCATCATTTTATATTCATGGTTCTCTTAACAACATAATTTTAAACTTCAGATTCGGGTAATTATTTAGCCCATGTTCTATTAGTGACTTCGGATCTCTTCTGTTCATTGTCTACATAAATGTAACTGACCATGCCATGTAACTTCTAATTCCATGTTGTCGGCACTATCTTCACTTTCTTATATCTCTTGTAAAATATGGATTTTATTTCAAATTTAAAATGACGCGGCACATTTTATGGCCAGCGGCATGTTAGCTGGATTAAAATATGCTGAGAAAAGAATGAAAACATAGAAGCCATAACCACTGAGCTTACTGGATACATTTCTTAATGTAAGCAAAGCAATATCACGGAGAGCTTGTTTTACAGATTTCACAAAAATATTGATGAAATAAAATATGAAAGCAAAATGTATTAGGATATTATCGCAGATTACTACAATGAAAGAGAAATATGCAGTCAAATATTTGTTTAAACAATGAAAACGGTTTGAATAATAAAAATTGTTGTAAATTACGCCAAAAATATTTTTTTTTAAATTATTAAAATTCGAGAAAACTTTGTACGGCAATTTCATTGATATCATTGGAAAGGTAATTTTTTGCGCTTTCAGGTGGTGTAAAAATGATTTTTGTGCTGTAATATTTTCGGAATTTATTAAGGAAAGCCGCCAAAATTTTGCTTAATTTTTATTTAATTAAAATTTCAAAAAAGGGCTCCGAGGTGCACATTCCCACCCTCCAAAGTATGTTTGTGCCAAATTTCGTAGCTCTAGGTCCAGCGATCTGACCTGTAGAGCGCCAACACACACACAGACACACTCACATTCTCCTTTATTATTAGTAGAGATTATTGTTGTTTTTTTCATTGTTCTTTCAGTTAGGTGGCTAGTGATAATTCAAGGGGCAAGAGATTTGTTGCAGGGCTTTCAGGGGCACTCACTGATTGCAGTGGTGGCGATTGGTTGGAAAAATGAGGGGCAAAAATGTATAGATATCTAAAAGACTCCGGAGTATAATAAGACAATAAAATTAAAAAATTTAGTTAAAAATTATCTGTTTTTCCCAAACACTGTTGCTTTTCTATAATTCCTAGTTTTAGGCAGCTAAAATGAACTAAAAATTTAATTTTTCACTAAAAAAGTAAGAGAGACGTCTGCCCACCCCCACCGACTCGTCGCCACTGACTAATTGCCTCTGTATACAAGTATTGCATACTAATACAGAACTAATACACAACTATGCGTCAATTGTTTTAAAACGACGATTGATTGATGATGCAGTTTTCAGTGGGGGAAAGGAAACGTCCTGTTAAGAAAATAACTTGATACTTTTTAAATTCGAATTTTTGATTAGTTATATTGGATTGTATAAAGGTTGGAAATATGTTAAATTACCGTGCGAAGATTCAAGTTTAAATGATACCGTAAAACGGGAGTTAGTTTGCCCTCATGGAGGTATTTTTGCATCATTATGAATTTTTTGTTGAAAAGTGAAATGGAGACCAACTGATTAGTAGGGATTGAGATTTTTTTTTCGTTTCTTGGCAACATTGACTAGTTTTTTTTTAATTCCTTAAACGTATATAATAATCATTCAATAGGTCACAGAAGGAAGAAAACATTGAGCCAGTTTTTAAACGAAAAGTTTAGCGCTGAAAAATGTTTCTGTTGAAGAAAATACAACATTTCTGAAGGCAAAAGCTTTTAAATGCGAAATATTAGCTAGTTATTTAATGAAAACCTAACATGCATTTTGTTGCTCTGAACACCAATTGTATTTGTTAGTTGAGTGGTAATTATTTTTTTTCTGACGGGGACTAACTTTGCACAAAAGATAGGATTTCTTTGCATCATGGAAATTTGCAGTACAAATCAACCCCAGTAGGTTTTTAAAATTCATTTTGTATTAAAGAATAAGAAAAACAATGTTTACTTTGGCTTCAGGTATACCCAGGGTGTATAGAAAGATGTTAGGGACTTGTAATTATATGGATTACTCTCCAGAGATCCTAAAAACTTGCTTTAATGCCATTTCACAAGGTTAGTGTACTCGTAAAGAGGATGAAGTTCTTAGTGGTACCCCAAGTCAGTGGTGCGCAAACCGTGGGTAGCGACCCCCAGAGGGGTCGAGAAAAAATTTTGTGGGCCGCTAAATTCAAGGAAATTTATTTGACAATAAAAAATATAACGCTTTTCTTCAAAAAACGTGGTCGCGACACCAGAAGGGGTCGCAAAAAATTTAACACAATGTTAGGGGGTCGGAAATGAAAATACTTTGCGCACCACTGCCCCGAGTGAACAGTTTATTACAAAAGAAAGATCTTTCATGTAAGGAAACCTGATAATCCCCTGGTTTCCTTGAATGAGAAGGAAGGGACTGTTGCAATTTGTATAGTTCAGTTCAGTGACTTCTGCTTTCCTATCAATAGTGTAAATTTTAAAATGATAATAAATGCTTATATACTAAAAAGGTGTGGTAATAGATAGATATATTAAGAACACTCCCGACAATAATTGAATAAAAGTATTTTTATAACGATATCCTGATTTGACTGAAAGAATAAAATTGTTGATAAAATGGTTGATATAATCAGGTATTTATAAAATGTGTTTTTCTTGGATATTTCCACCCAGGTTTTTCAATAAATATATCTAACATTGCACACAGTGAGTTTGTTAATGAAATATACCGAAATAAAAAAAAAACAGTGCAAAGAATATCCACCGATTAGGTAAATTTTCACCAGAATTTTGAAAAAGTATAATTATTATTAAATTAATGTATGATCCAAATTTTATTGCATAACGTTTCTCTAGTAATTATGTACTCAACGAGGCAAAAATCAGAGAATCTTTTCTTTTAGAGAAATACATGCAATTAATCTCGAAATTCTTTCTGAAGTCAAGAATCGATGGAAAGTAATATCACTTTTACGGTATTAATTTGAGGGAAAAAACCGCAAAATTTAGTTTCTCTTAGAGAGCAACTGAAATTCAGTTCCCTGTTATGCCGATATCTTTCTGAATAATAATGATACTCAACAGGCAATTTTAAATAATCCACCCTATATATCTGGCTCCGAAATTATAAAAGAAAATTATACAATGTTTTGCACATATGTAGTAAAAAATTATTTACTACAAATACTCATATTTCCTTGAATATTCAAAGTATTTACTTTTAATCTTAGTATGATGCTCCGTTAATATATTGTCACGCATAAAACATGAGAAAAAACTAGGGGATTTATTAAAAAAATATTTTATATCCCAGAATATACTTGCTATTTTTTTTACGAAACTCTATGTAAGAATTGCGTCCAGCAAACAAAACCATTGATGAAAGTCACAAATCATTATCAGTTTTCTGTGCAACGGTGTGAGCCTAAACCATTTTCATCTTCATCACTTCCTGGTAGTTCTCCTTCATCGCTTCCTGGAAGTTCTCCTTCATCACTTCACAGTTTGAACCCTCGTGACCGAATATTCACTGTAAAATGTGAGTTTCAACGATTGTAAGTCCCACAAGTCTCCACAACTAATCTTGAACTATTGCACCCGTATTAACTCCATTTTTTGCATTTTACGCATTATGCTTAACTTTCGGACACAAGTGTATCTGATACCGAGATAAAAGGTATCTAGAACATGTGGCAAGGAAACAACTAGAGAAAATCTTCCTTCAAGCAATGCTGAGGAATATTTAAGACGAGTAATATTTATACCAACAGTTGAATCTTTTATTTCAGAACTTGAATTAAGGTTTAACCCAAAATGTTATAAGATTTTACTTGTTTAAGGCCTTATACCAACGAAGAATGCAATTCACAACTACAGAGGGTGTTCGCACATTTTTATAACTATTTCGCTTCATTGCAGGGAAAATGCGTTTGCTTGGAAAAATTTATTTTCACAACAAATATATTTTTGAAGCTATAATTTAAGATTTTCAACATAAAATTTTTGTTTACATGTAAAATGACGTTTGTAAAGAAGCGATGGATGGAAGGCTACGTTTTTGCTCTTTCCAAAGAGAGTTAATCTTATTCAGTTTTTTAACGACGCTGTAAAAGCCATGGTTTTTTGATATCTAAAGCCACAATAGGTAATATTGTTAATAAGAAAGGAAAAAATCATCCGAGTTTGGTTTCAAGTGGGAAAATTGTTCCAAATACGTATCCGAGGAAAAAACGCAGTTCCTCGAATATTGCAAAGATGAGATATTTAATGTTAAAAGAAAATCCCCCAAGTCAAAGATATATTGAAAAACCATTAAAATGCTCTGTAAAAAAATTAACACTGAGTTGAATCCAAAAAGGTAAAAAAATACAATTTTCATCTTCTTTCTCCACGTCATATCGCTGAACGCAGAACACTCGCAGAATTCTTTATAAAAATCATTTATCCGGACAAAAATGGAAAAAATGTTGTAACAATAGATGAAGATGAGTCTGTTTAAATATCTGCTAGAAAAATTTTAATTTACTATTATCAAAGAGGAGGAAAAGATCTTAAAGCATGGCTCAAAGAATCTAAAGAAAGTTTTCCTAAGAAAATTATGATTGTTGCTGATTTTTCGCATAAGGGCAAAATAAAAATAAAGAGATTGGATAAAAATAATAAGATCAACTCCACATACTATCAGGAGCATATTTTATCTGCAATGTTCAAATATGAAATAACATCTCTTTACCCACAATGCCATCAATCAGTAGAACTGCACTAAAACAAAGCAAGCAGCCGCACATCACAATCCACTGTTAATCTCATGGAAAAAATAGAACAAGAAATGGGTATTAAAACTATAACCTTCACTGATATTCCTGGTAAATAGTTCTGTACCGCACATGACTTTTTGAGATTTTGGACTTTAAAAAACAGCATTATCCAAACGTCGACCTACAACCTTTTCTGGACTTCGGAAAGTCTTTCCAGAAAAATGGGGCAAAATATCTCCTCCGATACCACAAAAATCATTATTGCCATGGAAGTTACGATGTAGAAAGATAGTTAAGAATACGGGCTATCAAAAAGAACATTTCAAACAAAAAATATGTAAAATAGTTCTTAAAATACCATAAAAATCGTCTAAAAATGTGTGAACACCTTCTGCACAATGATATTCATGCAGCTTTTGAAGTACAACAGGTTTTTTAAAAGTTCGGAGTTTTAATTAAAATAAGAATTCAAAATAAGGCGAGCAAAATGGAAAAGTGTGGTTAGGTTGACATATTTTGTAAGGAAAAGTCAAGGAGATTAGACACGGCTAATTGGCAGTCTTGTGAAGAAGAAAAAAGTGTTCAAGTATAAAAATAAGATTAAACGATTTTAGTTGACTCTATAGCATTTTTTTAAAGTTAAAAATACGAAAAAAATAATGTTTTTCACCGTATCACTCTTGGATTCCTAGATCCGCCCTTGTATATATTTAATAAATTACATTTAATTAATTAAAAGTTAATCAGTTAAATTTAATTAATTAAAACATAACCAATTAAAATTTAATCAATTGAAATTTTTACTTAATAAAATTTAATTAATTAAAATTTAATTAGTATGAAATTAATAATTAATTTAATTAAATAATTCTTAATTTTTAAGATTTAAAAACACGGAAATAAATTTTCCGCAGTAGCCCTCCCCCCTTAACGGACTCCTAGATCCGCTCTTGCACGCTAGTGTAGAATTCTTTGTTTTTGAAATCTTTTTCTTCACTGAAAGGAATCAAAGATAATTCAAGATCTATGATGCACCAAAATAAGCTGAATTCTGTTGCACTTCTTTGCTTTGAAGCATTGTTTCATTAAAGATCTGTCTGTTTCAGTGTCTAACATTAGAAACCTTTTCATGGACAATATCTCGATGGAATAAATTCTAATGCAACTTGAAGAAATTCATTATAATGAATTTTTCTTGTGGGTGTTATATTGATACAAGTTTGTAAATGGCGTAGTATTGAATTAAACATATAGTGTGTGGCTCACAGATTATAAGATTTTACAAATTGAAGAGCATAATAAATCCCCGTTCTGAGAAAGAAAAGGGCACAGATTCATGCGCTTTGGCCTAGAGCATAGAAATGGGTAAACCTGGCCCTGGATACACAATGCAGGCAATGAAGAAAAAAGTCCAATGACATTAATGTCTTTATAAATTGCCCCTTAATGACATGTAAAGCGATTTTGTATTTTTTCAAATTTACATTTTTAGGATATGTATTTTCACAATTTTTACCGACACCCCGTCATTTTAGATAGCACCCTTGATTACAATTCTTGTCCCTGAGGATATCGTCTAAAACCCCTGAGTTTGACGCCGGTGTATCTAAGCAACCTTTATACAAAATTAAATAAATCGATTTACACGAATAAAATCTTGAGGTATTTCCAGTTTGGCAGGTTGGTTCTTAGGATCAAATAGAGAAATCTGGTGAAAGAAGAATTTCTCAGTTGAGATATTTCCCGAGATGCTTGTTCACCTGAAAAGAGAGCACGCACGGACAGCTGTATTAAGAAATCCGACTGCGTAACAAGCCAGCATTGATTCAGAGCCCGTCTGTTGGGCAACAGGCTGCTCGAATGAGTGTGCTAACTATTTGCTAAAATGGGGCAGAGGCCCATTGAAAAGGGACTTTGACTGGATTGCTAGGTGAAATTTTAACATAGCCCTTGCTTACGGCGTTGAAACTTTTATCAGTAGACAAATAAAAACGGTTTAAGTGAATGGAATAAATGATGTTTTGACCTTAAATAGGTAATGAACTCGCTTTGATAGGTAATGAACTCGCTTTGATAGGTAATGAACTTGCTTTGATAGTTATTTGTCAATTATAAATGCTGGGACATCACAGTAATGGTATTTAATAAGGCTCGAATAAACCAACCCACTTAGGACTGAAAAATAACATTTGAAAGAAAAACAGCATATAACTTATGATTTCTGTTTTTGTTTTTATAAAAATTTTCACAAGAAATAATGAAAAGCTAATAACAAAGAAATTTCAGTCGTTAGGGTCAGAAAAATATTTTGGTCTAACGGTATATCTTAATTTTTGTTTAGGATGCTGGAAATTATGAAAGAAAAAGATCCACTATTTTCGACAGAAGAATTCAATGAACTAAAAGCACTTTTGGCCATTCTCTCTTTATAAGTTTGAATTCGATTTTCATGGTGAAGGCTTTTGCTATTGATAATACATAGGTTAGATAGGCTCTTTAGAGATCAAGATGAAATCAAATTTTTAAATCAAGTTGTTAAGATAGCACAGTATGTAACTGCGACATTTGAAAACTATGACGAGGCTTTGCATACAACGAAATTATTGTTTAAGAACAAAGACAAAAAATGACAATTTAAGCCAAAAGTTTTTTTTAAATTAGTCTTCTACATTTTCTCTTCTTCTAGACTATGTAATAAAAATAACGAATGTCCCAACAATAGTAACGTTACTTATTGCAAAATATCTTCTTGTTTAACTCAAATTCAATTTTTGTCTGTTGTTTACCTTTGGATATGAAGAGTTATATTTAATTTTTACTATTCGAATTCAACTAGCTCAAAATAAATAAAGTGGTTAAAGCAGCAAATAAATAAATAAAATAAAAATAAAGAGGGCTGGTTGAGGTGCTGTCCTCATCATTTGACCTTGGTTCGAAATGACGAAGTGCATCCCACTACAGCCATCATAGTAGCTTCAAAATGGGACGTTAATGTAACGAAATTAAATACAGTTCAAAATGATTAATTTTCTTAAGTATACGCCTGCAGCATACTGCGAGAATACTTATTATTTTGAGCTTAGTTTTTAATTAACATTAATGTTGTATTATAGTTCCAGAAATATACAGTCTTTTTTACCTTTGAATTCATACCACTTAAGGGGAACTTCAAACATGGGGATGAGAACTTGCCGTATAAGTAAGGGGCCGTCCATAAATGATGTCACACTTTTTTCAATATTTTTGACCCCCTTCCTCCCCTTTGTCACAAAGTGTCACACTTCACCATACCCCCTCCGCCCCTTGTCACATGTCACGCTATATTACATAAACATATACTTGCAGTTCAGAAACAAAGCACTACGTTATAGATCATATTTCCAATTTTATTTTTAAACTTTAATTATGTGTTTTAATGACATTTATGAGCATAATAATAATGATTATATGTGTACTTATTTTGTATGAAATAAGATTAAGGTTCACAACAAAAAACCTAATTAATATAAAAGAGCAATTGAAAACAGTAGTATTTTGGAATTTGAAATAGAATTTGATATATTTTGCTATAAATCTTATCTTTACTTTATAAACACAAAATACTCTTAAACAGATTGAATTAAAAAAAAAATGCCTCAATAAGATCAACCTGTTTGTGCCATTGCCAGTTCTACCACTCACCCAGGTGGGGCGAAGTATCTTTTGTTGGACATTTCAAGGGTGTGACAGGGGGAGTTTTCTTCTAATGGTGAAGAATTTCTGCTGCTACCATATTCTCAGAGCCTACCCTGAATGCCGTTTTCGAAAAGAAAGGAATATAAGTGAAAAAAATCACATGAAAGTTGTTTTAGCCCCGATTAAAAAAATACCCTCAAATTCTGTTAATTTCAAAATAACTTAAAAATTTAATCTGCTGATTTTAAATGCTTTTATTTTAACCAAAATGTGTGATGTCACACTTCTTGTTACCCCCTACCTCCCCTTTGTCACAAACTGTCACAATTTCACGAACCCCCTCCCCCCCACCAAGCGTGACATCATTTATGGACGGCCCCTAAGCAGAGTCTCGCTTCCCGGTGGGATATAGTAAAGGAAATGTGGCTCTTAGGGCTCATCTTCGATGACGGGTCGAATTCCCGTAAAAGGGGGGGGGGGCGGATGGCCCACTCGTAATGGGGGCCATTTTGCGTCGGCCACAGTCCTGGTGTTTCTTTCGCGGCGGCTGGTCTTTCAGAAGTACCGGGATGCCTAGGCAGTGCCGGGGTTTCTGATCTTCTCCACCACAACAATGAAGAACGAAAGGATGAGTTATAAAAACCTAGCAAAAAAGTATAAATTGCCGATGTTGGGTATCTACTATCTATGCAAGAAATATGAGACACCAGACATGAAGAAGAATTTCAAATTTCGTAGAACTGTTTCGTATGTCGTCTTCAATAAGTTACAACTCAGCAATTTGATCAAGGTCTGAAAGAACTGTTTTCGATATAACTTTACAAAATTTCAAAAATGAGAACAATGAACAATAATGTATACTTATGGAGCAAAAATATCAACGACAATGATGGTATTAATATCAAAAATAATTAAATAAACGTTCGGTTAAAACAGTTTTGCATTCTAACAAGGACGGTATTATTCTTAGTAGGTTAAGAATGGCGTTCTTTTATTTTTTAAAATTAAAAAAATATTCTTTTATCTCAAAGGCAGAAATTAAACTACTATGAATGTCAGATAAACGGTTTAGTTCATAGAAGAATTTTCAAAGTAGGAATAAAAAATCAAGTAATTCTTTCTTAAAGAATTTTTTATATTAAATTATAAGCTTCTTTTTTTCAGTAAGATGTTAATAAGTATTCTAAAAGTTAGAGCAGGGTCGGATTTAGCCTTTGAACCGCTTCGTACAAAAGTAAAAAAAATGTGCGCCCCTATGGAACTACAATGTAAGTATCTAGTAAAAAAACACTAAACCAGTTTAGTTCTAAATAAAAAATAGGTGTATGGTTTCTTTTACATTTCTTAGCGAGCGTCCAAAAACAACAGTGTAACACAGTAATTGACACAAATACTTATAATGACTTTTCACTTAAAATATTTCATTTAAAAAACAGTTAACAGGAGTATAATTCAGACGAATTTTTTTATGAACTTTTATTTCAGAGAATTCTCTAATTAATTCAGAAACATCTTAACTGTTACTCGGTTCCTACTCAATTCCTACTATAGCAAGGTCTGACAATCTTGTTTGAGATGTTTTTTGCAAAAAGTTCTTGATTATTTTTAGTGTCGAAAAACTACGTTCTCCGGATACAACACTTATTGGAAGAGTTAGTAAAATACTTAGAGCAATTCTCAAGTTTGGAGCAAAATTCATTCTTGTTATCAATTTCAAAGCTTCTAAATTTAGTAAATCTTTTTCCAATAGAGATCACACCACTGACATTTCATCACTAAGTTCCAGGCTGCTTATATCAGGTGATTCTCCATCTGCTAAAATGGTTTCCAAATTGTTGCAATTGTCCAAAATTAAAATTGGAGGGTATTAAAAAACGTTTCATGTGACATAAAAAATTAATGGTGTACCTGTTCAACTTCCAAAGTTTCATCAATTTTAGTACGGAACTTCGATGAAAGGGTGAAAAAATCGATAAAACATTGAATACTGAAAACCCTACTTCGAAAATCGAATCTGGGCCAACTTCGTGTCAAATTTCGTACCTGTAGGTGCAGTGGTCTCTACGTTGTATCGCACACATACACAGACATTGCCTTTTACATATATAGATTACTAGAAAAATGCCTTGAAAGTTTTGTGGTCATTAGTACATAAAATTAAATTGGTTTAGTGTTTTTTAGAATTTTTTCAGAAAATTCTCTAATTAATTCAGAAATTCCTTTGTGATTTTTTTCATTTTGTTTTGGAAATTTTGCGCCCTCGATTTTTTTACTCCGTGCAAGGGCACGGACAAACTGAGTGTTCGTCAGGCCCTGGTTAGAGAGATCTAAAGACTTATTGCAATTGAGTTCCGCATTGAGTGCGGAAGTTCTCGTTTTCGGAATTTTTTTAAAAACGTAGAATTCCTAGCATTCAATGAAAAAGCGTGGCTACTAGTTTCCTGCTATGCTGAAAGCGAAGGCGCTGATGCTTTTCGAGTTAAAAAATTTGCCCGGTACACACTTGAAATGCCGCAGGCATTGCGTGTTCAATCTCTCCTTTTCAGGTGACGCATGCGCAAGAGAACAATAAAAAGCGCACTGCACATCCAAAACAGTATTTAGCGACAGCAAATGAAATTGAGCCAAAAAAAAAAAAAAAAATTGGCGAGAAACAGGTGCACACCGTACTCCAGGTTTACCATCAAAGTTTCGAGTTTGTTTGGTTTCTTTTCGACATAAGTTGGGTTCCAACCAATAAATGATACTCTTCGTACATGGAAGACAATGCGACATGATTGTACGTTTGAGGGGTGGATCGAGTGGGGGAAGAGTCGAGCAAAATCGTGCACATGCGCGGTGATGTTGCGCTCGTTTGCGCAATATTTATCATGGATCGTACTCGTTAGAGTAAAAATGTGCATTGTTTGGTGATTCAAAATTTTGTTAAAGGCAGTTTGTTACCAACCTACGAAGATATTTTGAAGTTCTATGAGTTGACATAAAATAAAACGTGATAATAATATTAATAAAGAACCCACATAAAAGAAAATAGATGATATTATCGTGGGAAAAATTAAAGAAATATGGTCAAGAGCTTTCATTCTTACTGTCCAACATAAAGAATTAAATGTAGTGTTGAAGACGTATAATCTGAAAAGCAAAAATCTTTTAAAATCTCACCCTAAAATGCTGAAGAAGAGATTAGAAGAGTTTCGACATACCAGCAAAGTATTGTTTGGCATTTTATCCTGAAAATGTCAAAACATCCATGAATGCATTTGTACCAGACGAAAAAAATACCTTTCAATACCTTCCTAATCTACCAATCGTACCACTAGAAGAATGGCGATAGGAACCTTGGATTGTAGATTGCAATGAATAAAATAGCGAACACTTTGGAAAGGAAAACGCTAAGGCAAAAGTTACAGTTTCAGCCTCAAAAAGGAAGTACAGAGAATTTTAACATGTCAACTTCATCTGAATCTAGTTAATAGGACAGTGACGTTGTATTGCAGCCACAGTCATAAGTGTCAACGTCGGCGTCTGCTATCGATTAGACTGCTGCTACAAACAGTAAAGTAAATTACAATTTACTTTCAACAACATGTGATAGATACGGAGCATCAGATAGAGATGGGGTAGCTATTGCTTCAGCGATTCTTCCCACTTCTACTTTGGAAATTATTGATAAAACTAAGCTTCGCAGGAACCGCAAAATAGCTCGAAAATTGACCGCGGAAGAAGACAAAGTCCTTGAAATACCTCTTTATACTTCGACTGACGGAAAGATAAAACTTTAATTATATGAGAAAAGGATGGAAAAATGTATCGACGCAGCATTCATGATGAGAATATTTTGTTGATAACTGAAACAAATTCGAAGCTCTTTAGTTATATTGCACCACCATTTAACACATCTAAATGCATAGAGCAATCAATCACTGATTTCCTCTTGGAAACAAAAATGTCTATGGAGTTTCCGGTGGCAGTTGGGTGAAATGGAAGTAACGTGAAAGTTGATATATATGGAAATGTCATACGTCTGCTTGGAAGAATGGTTTAAATAAACCGTTATAGTGGATTTATTTGTCTACTGCACATGAACGAATTACCCTTCCGACACTTGTTTCAAAATATTGATGGCAACACATCGGACACAAGATATTTTCAGGAAGAATCGGCAAAAATCTAGAAATGTGTGAAAAAAGGCAGGTTGTTCTGTTTCATGGAATTTCAACACAGTTACCAGAGTTTTCTGTTCAAGGTATTCGCACCGACCAAACTTATTTGTACAGAGTAGTCTCAGCGATTTCAACAGGTATATTTCCTAAGAAATTAATAAGCAAATCTCCAGACAAAATGTCTCTTGCCCGATGACTAACTCGTGCTAATCGAATTTTACGTTTTGATAGAATTTTCTTCTGAAAACATATCTCATCGTAATTCTTGCAACGTCAAGATTTACGTCCCGATCTGGTTTGCTAACAAAATTCGCCCTTACTGTAAAGATGGCACACATACAACAAAACTGCATCAATTGGTTGGACCGAAGTCATGGTTGATTTTTCATTTGTTGCACCAAGATGGAGCCTGGTTGAAAAACAATCCTTAGGCGTGGGAAAAAGATTTCAGGTTCAAAGAAATTAAAGCTTTTAACAAGAAGTTAAAAGTAGTAAATTACACAATTGAACGATGGGTAAAACTAATGAAAGATTTCAGTCAATCGATAACCAAAAATGAAGAAGAGACTCAAAATCTACTCCAGTCTGTTGAAGAAAGTAGGAAAAAACTCCTTGCTTTAAGATGTCAGTTTTGAATGAAATTTAAAGTAGTTAAAGTGATGACATGAGATTATTTGACAGTTTTTGGAATTTTTACAAGTTATTTGGACGATTAACTACTGTGAGTATTTAATCCTTATCTTAATGTTACGTGTAAAAGTGTCAAATAAAATTGTAGATTTTAACTTATCGCTGCATTTATTTTTTTACCCTTCTTTAACATTTTAGTAAATTTTTAAACCGTTATTGTGAACATACAATAACTGTTGTATGGTGTTTCCAAAAAGTAACAACGCAGAAATTTCATCATTTTATGCTTTTTTTTCCTCGAGTCATAAGTGGCTAAGGGTGCAGTTAATACTTATTTGTGTTTATATTCTAAGTAAACATGTCCATATAAACAAATATAAACCACTTTTAGCACATTAGTAAAAATATAAAATTTCTAAAAAAATTCTAAAAATTTTACATTTTCAAAGAGCTTTCTTCCAATTTCAGGGCTTTACAGGCAAACCCTCCTGTTAACTCAGAAGGCTGAAATTTCATATACTCTCTATTAGGACCAAAAGGAATGGGGAAAACCCTGGGGAGTAATGTTTTTTTTAAATTTTTTTTTAGACATCCTAATGTAGGTATACCAGAATCATGAATTAAGTTAAGGCTTAAAGAAGTGGCTATTCAAAATTGGCATGAAAGATGGGAAAACCCATTGGAAGCTAGGTACACTTTTGGGCTTATGTCCGAAATCGACCTCAAGAGATGCATGGGTAATTTTTACCTAAACCAACTATATACAGGCTACGGAAGTTTTCCCAGTTTATCAAAATAAATTCTTTAAAAAAATGACAATTTTAGAAGTGGTTTGGATAAAGGAACAGTAAGTCACTGTATTTTTGGTTGTAATCTATAATATCTGTACATATAAAGTATTTTTCAACTAACTTTGGGACATTGGCTTAACCCCTTTCACTGCCAAAATTTTTTTCTGGAATAAAAAATAAAATAAATACTTTTAAACATCAACTACAATACAAATATCGATAATATGCTGGAAAAATAAAAATAAAATAAAACGGGGCGATTATAAATAATGTTCATTTATTTATAATTGTCCTGTTTTTTAAATTGCGCAAATGTTAAATATTATATAGAAAATTGAATCGTAAAACTGATTTTATTTATGAGAAAACATCGTATTGATTGATGTATTATTATAATGCTGCATTGGAAATGATGTGTGAGGAAATTACTTTTATTTTTATATGGTAAATGTCATGGAAAATGTCAATGGCAAATGTTAATTGGGAAATTGAATCGTAAGCTGAATTCTATTTATTTTTTTTAAAGATCTATTGTTTGTTCTATTGAAATTGTGTTATGATGAAATTATTTAATATGTATTCTATGTTGTATGCTATGAAGTACTATTTTTATATATTAGGAACTTTAAAAATTATGAATGTAATGTAGCACATAGAAAGAAAAGTATGTGTTGTTGGAATGCGTTCTCAACGAGGTGTAGCCCACGGGTTTTCCAGTCAGTGGACAAAATTGTTTAAATGGAAAAACTTTCTTAGGGAACCCAGAAGATACTACAGAGGCTCCGTGCCACGTGTGTCTTCCCGGCGTCTCGTGCTGGTGGGGCTTCTTGGTGACTGTCATCAACTTTCAACCGTGTGCTTTTTGCAGGACGGTGAAATCTCTATGTTAACTTTGGCGAGCTTTTATTTATGGCCATCTCCACCTACGCAATATCTGCTTCTCGTTTTTCCTCAAAACACGAACAAAGTACTATTTTCCCTTCTAGTGGCTTTTTTTATTTCAATTAGAAATGAATTGATCACTGGAATTTGAGCGCCAGAGTCTATGAGAGCGTTAATTATTTGATTTTCAACCAAAATGGTGACATATTGCAGTTCTTGGATAAAATTATTTTTCTCGTGCGGTTTACTAAATTTAATGTTATTCACGCTGTTCTGGTTTTTCCTACTAGTAGTAGGGCTGATTTCCTTATCTGATTCAAATGTTTTTTATATCGTTTTACAAACGTTTTTGCATAATATGTTTTGTCATTGCAAATATAACATTTTTTATTTTGTCTATGAAAGGATTTTGGAAAGTGTTCGGGACGACCTCAGTAGCACAAAGATATTGTATAATAATGCACGGCATTGAACAATATTCGCAATACTGTGCAATATTGCATAATATTGTACAATATATAAAATTATATAATATTGAACAATATTGTACAATATCGTGCAACAAGTTGTGCTACCTGCGTGCGGTTCTAATTCCTTGCTCCGCTTTTGAAACTGACGTCTGAATATCCGCGATTAATTGATGTTTCTTTATGAGGTTCACTTCTTGAAAAGGTATAGATATCACATTCTTTTGCCAACTGAATTGGCAGGAACCAACTTTCACCTTGTTTAACCCCACGTGGGTTTCCAAGTCTTTATTGGGCGTTTCGATAATTTATCAGATATTACTAAATCACGCAGTGATTCAAAGGTATCAACTTTTCGTAATTTACAATAATATTCAAAATTAGTTGTTATTTTTGCCACAAACTGTATGCATGTTTCACCCGGTGCTTTTACTGCATTTTTAAAGTTATTTAGGCATTCCTGAGGAGGTGGTTGAAATTCTCTAAGTATTATTGATTTAAGCTTATCAAAATCTTTTAACTCATCACCCTTAACATAGGGCAAGACATTATGAACTCAGTCTCCCAGTATATTAATTAAAATTTCAGACATGAATTCTTCCCTAACGTTTTTGATGGTAAATGTGCGTTCTGATGATTAGAAAATAGATTATAATTTTCGACTTTCGTTGGATCGTTGGAACAAGAAGAGCAAGAGTTTTAATGCTTTTGATCAAATTTTCGACACTACTTTCGCTTTTTTTTCTTAAGAATTAATTTTAGTGTTCAAATTCAGCGTCTGCTTGGAGTTGGACTTCTTTTTCTAGTTGGGCAAGTTTGAGTTTTTCAAGCTCAATTTTCTGGTTCTCTAAAGTCGTTTGTATTTCATGTTTATTAAGTTCGCATTCAGTCTGAGTTATCCTCTTTTCAATTATACCGTTAATTAAAGTTTGGACAAACTCTGAATCAGCTTTATACATATCGCTTCCTCTAATTTTGTCTTTCAGCTTAACTAAAGTATCAATACTCTCCAGGGTACAGCCTAATTCTCCAGGATACAGCGAAGTCTGTAGTCGCCATTAAGTTGCGAGGTCTACTGAATGTATGCCTCCACAAGTTATTGCATGCTCTACTGACTTGTTCAGGACTCGGAGAAATCAATGCATTCAGGTAACCACTTTAATATACATAACATTATAATTAATATTAAAATTAATGTTGAAAAATTCAATAACATTACTAAACTTAAAGGTTAAAAAGAGTTCATATAAAGAATACAGGACTAGACATGTCAAACACCGAGTTCTGATAAATTCGCACCTGTGTGCAGACATTACGGGCCTTTGGGCTACTGCTGTGAAGGCCACGCACAAAGCGCAGTTGCCACAGATGTCAGGAAGTGAAAGAAAGAACCAACTCTCAGGGCAAGCATATACAGTGGTGGACAAAACAGATGAAGAAGGTTATTTTGTATCATTATTATCAAGAAGTCAAATTTATGTTTAAAATATTACAAAACAAACATTTCTGAATTTTAAACGTTAAAACTCAAAATCATTATTATCATCAAAATTATAATTATCTTTATTATCATCTTTATGATTATAATCATGAAAAATTATGCAACAGTATGATATACAAATATTTATACTTAATGAAAGCAACATTATTGACGACTATAGCTTATATTCTTCTAGTCCTAAATTCAGCAAGTCACTTCTTAAAATGAATGAGGCATTTTTCGCATTTTGTTCAAAGGAATTATTAAACAGACGCCATTTTATTTCTTGTCTAAACCATGTTCTCAATAATTTTCGGATCTTATATTTTATTCTGATTGGGAAGGTATTTATGAAACGAAGGTCAATTTTTACAACAGTCATTCTTTAGATACCCTTAATATATACTGATGATTTTAATTTTGTTGGAAACATAAATAATTTTGTACTTAGTTTTCAGGGCCCAAATAAATTATCTCGAGAATGTACAGTATTTTTATGCATTCAGCATTTCATGAATCTATGCATTTAAAATAATATGATAAAACTTTTAGACAGTTCGCCAGCCCCAACCACTCGACGGATTTCGATAATTTTTATTTCATATGAAAGCTTATGGCGTTCAGATATGTCATCAAGGGTCGTCTGCCCCCCTTTTTGAATGAAATCGGAAAACATGTAGAGAATGCATGATGGAAAAATGTTTTTTCGATTCGTTCGAAAATGGGGGTGGCGGGGTGCAGACGACCCTTGATGACATATCTAGACGTCATAAGCTTTCATACGAAATAAAAATTATTGAAATCCGTCGAGAGTTTGGGGCTAGCGAACTGTCTGAAGGTTTTACTATATTATTTTAAATATATATATCCCAACAGTTCCATCACAATGGCGTGTCAAAAATATTGTAAAATACCTATTGTAGGTGATGGGAACTGTTTATTTAGGGCGATACCATTCTGTATTTATGGATCTGAAGTCTTTGATGCCAAAATTCTTGAGAAAGTTATACAAAACATTACAACCAGATGAGGTTTATAGAAAGATTTTACAATTTTAAAGGAATCTGTTGTCTACAAAGAATATCAAATCTACTATGGTTTTATGGTCTGTTCCAGTGATCTTCATGCAGTATTTAAAACTGAAAAAAGTAGTGGCTGAGAGCCTCGAAGAAGCGAGGTGGCAGGGGCAGTGCTGAGCAAAGTCGGTGCTGGCCGCGAACCCGCCCGGAGGACGGCGAGAGCGGGTAGTGAAATTTAAATTATCAGGTCTACGTCAAGCTATTTTCTCACTTGAGGGTCACTTTAAA
This sequence comes from Araneus ventricosus, assembly GCA_013235015.1. NCBI lineage: Eukaryota > Metazoa > Arthropoda > Arachnida > Araneae > Araneidae > Araneus > Araneus ventricosus. Next base: position 1,249,535 of record BGPR01000038.1, read on the forward strand.
ACTACAGGGTGTTTTTTATTTTTAAATTAACACTACTCAGAGCCCTCTGTAGCTCGATTTATCAGCTGAAATGCCATCAAATTCAGTTCATTTGCGGCATTAAAAAAGCGGTTTTGCACTGAAATTTCTTCCTTGTTATTCATTTGTCTAATTCTCAGTTGTGTAGACTACAGCAGAGACAAATTTTCTCTATCGGCAATTTTTGGAACTAATTATTTTTCACAGAATCTTTTTCCCCATGTCGTCATTAGTCCCCCTACCGAATTTGGTGGCATTTCAGCTGATAGATCGAGCTACAGAGAGCTCTGAGTAGTGTCAGTTAAAAAAACGCCCTGTATATTTAGGGTAATCAAAGTCTCCAGAATTTCTTTCGAACCAAAATTTTACCGTTGTACGCAGATCACCCACTTCAATCTCTGCATTTCAATCTAACGTAAAGTTTTCTTAAAATACACTCCCCAGCAAAAACCACCTATTTTTTGAAGTTCATTTAAATCAAAAATTGTTTTGGATCAAAAATTTAGTTACATTCATTAAATCAGGTGTAAAAAAAATAAAGCCGCCATTTTTTGTAACAATAGGCCATAAATAAATCATATCTCTGATTTTCGCATTAGGTCCTTGTTAAAACTGTGTAAGTTTCTGAATAATGTTTGTAGGCCTTCAGTTTTGGATATGAGATTGTTGTTCATTATGTCCAGGAGAAATCGTTTACCTGCTTCGTTAAAGTGGAGGACAGTTGGGTGGATGGAAACGGGCTTAGGACTATCTGATGCTGTAAGAAGTTTCATCCTCTTTCACGGTGTGGTCCACAGACTTAAGAATTAGTCCCATCAAGAAAATTCCTTTACAAGGAGACCTGTCCCAGACTATCCAAGCATAACAACCACATCTGATTATCACTATATGTTTTTTTTAGTCCGAAGAAGGAGGAACACTACTGAGTCTCACCTCGTTTCTGATAATTTTTTAGCAGCAGGGAGAAGAATATTTTCCACTATAGTTCGAAGGCAACTTCATGATGGAGTATGTAAAGCCTGAAAACCATTTGAGAGCGTTTTCACCCCGCTGCTGAGATGTGCCGGAATATGTTTGCCATAGAGCGCATCATTTGAATCATAGAACAATAGAGTTAACTGGTGTGTTCGTACGTGCATCGAATTATAGCAATTTTAAATTTATAAACTAAAACAAAGTGATTCACAAACGTTATAATTCAATACAAAAATTACATGGAATCCGTAAACATTTCAACTGTCCTTTCGGTTCTCAATTGAATTAAAATGACAGCGCATGCCCAAAACAGAAGAGGTCATCTAATTAGACAATTGAGAAAACAAACCAGTTAAGGGGTTAAAAACTCTTTGAGAATGAATCCAGGTTTACTTTGTAAAGTGATTCTGGTCGCACTTGAAGAGAACAGGGAACAAGGAACGACAAGTCTCACGACAGAGAAATAATTAGACAACCGTAGAGGAGATGGAAAATGTTTTGGGTTGTAATCTCTTTTGCTAAATCCCACTTACCTCTAAGTGTTCCATGGAAGAATTCTGACTGAAGCGAGATATCGAGATGAGATTCTTGACCCATATTCAAGACCTTACGTTGGTGCTAATGGTGATGGCTTCACGTTGATGGATGATAAATTTTCTCTTTCATCTGGTCATCTTTGTCAACGAATATTTGGAGGGGAAGTGTTTGGAGTTATAGAACTGTTCAGCTCAATCTCCAGACCTCAGCCCTATTGAGCACATTTGGGACTACCTTGGGAGGCAGTTTGCTATTGAAAAATCTCATCCTGGAACTATATATTGGCTTGAAGAAGATTTGCCTTGGAAATAGTCTTCTCATTCCATTCAAGTGACAAGGAAATTGATTCTAATCATGGGATAGCGATAAAGAGAGTTAATGGCAGTTAGAGCAGAACCTATCTCTACTTGAATACAATTTATTAAGCCATTTATTCAGTAAATTTTTCATTTCGTTGTTTTTCCTATCAATGGACTTTTGTGAAACAGTGCAGTTACGAATTTGTAACTTATGCCCTTTTTGCAAAGTTGCATTTTTTTCCATTAATTGGATAATAAACAATTCATCCAAATTTCGTGAGTATATATTATTGAAATTTAGGCCCCCCAAAACAGGTTATTCCTTAACATTTGGACGGGATTGTAGATATACGAATTGTGTTCCCACATTTAGATATTCAAATACTTTTTCTTGTAGAAATTTAACCTTATTCCAAAACGTTATAGGACGGATTTTTTTTTTACCTCGTACGTTAATAGTTAGGAAATACCATAATTTATTTTTTATTAAATTTATTACCGGTAAATTTGGTGATTTAAAATCTTAAGTTTGAATTGTTTTTTCAACCAATGTATTTAAAGTCTTCGGCGGTCATAATTTACGTGTTTCAAAATGAGAAAAGACTCTATTGGAAAATAACCCCGATTCGGATTACCTAATGAATCTAGTAAAAAGAATTAAATTACTCAGTTTAGCTTAGAAACAATTTATGATGTAGAGAAATATAAGAATTAAAAATATTCTTATAATATTTATACATAAGATCCAACATATTACTTATTTAACGTAAAAGTAAGCACCTGAATAATCAATGACATTGTTATTGAAATTTTTATAAACCGGAAAATATAAAATATACTCGTATATACTGTTAAAATCCTCAAAACATGCTACAGTGACATTATTCTCGAAGGTCAAAGGCAAGAAACTTATTTTAAGACACAAGATTATTACTCTAGCGTGACATTTAATTTGCTTTTCATGGTTCTGCATTCTGCGCTCACACATATTGCATATGTACTGCGTACGGCGTGTTTACTTGTGATTCATCTCCTTTTTAGATCGCTTTCTGACCCAAATAATTGGAAGAAACAAACAAGAATTCCTTTTCTTTTCTTTCTCGTTCTTCTGCGCGATTTAATGGTAGAAGTGAGATTTTCGTGCCGTTATTATTATACGGTGAGAGCAAGTTTCAGCTGTCTATATGCATTTGAATGGAGCATGACTTTTATATTTGTGTGGAATATCGAAAGAAAAAAATATTCGACGGGAGGCTCTCTCTACGAAACGGCCGCTGGGATTGAGGGGCGTAGACTTACTCACCTTACTCAACTTTGACTTTCTGTGACTAAAGTAGCCCTATGTGACTATTAACTCTAAGTCTATAGTGACTATTAGTCTAGTGT
>BGPR01000038.1:1252759-1277144 GCA_013235015.1 Araneus ventricosus
ATGTGACTATTAACTCTAAGTCTATAGTGACTATTAGTCTAGTGTGACTATGTGATTCGATCTATGTAGAATTATTTGTGATTTTCACCAACTTTGCAACTCGACTGTGACTAAACCGTAATTACAAGTTCTAAAATTATTTTTGCAATTTTCAATGTCTACCTTTCTCTGTCAAATGGAACTAAAATCAACACTCTATGTTATTTGATTGCAGAGCTATAAGCGTTTAACTTTAGAACGAAATTCGACCTAATTCAACAATTCTTGAGCAATATTTCGCGTGAACTTCAGAATCGACGAATGAATTGCCTTAGTCTGCGTACTCGAGCATCGGTCGCTGTGACGTCATCAAAATTTTTAGTGATTTTCACCAACTTTGAAGCTCGACTGTGACTAAACCGTATTTCCAAATTCTAAAATTGTTTTTGCAATCTTTAATGTCAACCTTTCTCTGTTAAATGAAACTAAAACCAACTCTCTATGTCATTTGGTTATGGAGCTATAAGCGTTTAAAAATACCACGAAAAGCGTCATAATTTTTTCCTTTCCCGACACACCATTATACTACTATGGAGAGACGTAAGTCTATGTCAAAAAAATACTCAGAAAACTTACTGTTGCTAGCTTGGAATTACTTTTCGACAAGTCTATTACCGGAATCAAGTTATTAACGAGTATCGCTTTTTTTAAAAGCCGCGTAAGAAGTAAAGGAACGTCCAACGAGCGGGGAACGGTTTTTTCGTGTTGTAATGCTTTGACCGCAATGTAGCACATTCCGCCGATCTACCCAATTTCAAGGTGACCAACTTTTAACCTCCAACAAAAGGAGGACACAAATAAATTGAAGCCAAAAATATCATAAATAAAAGAAACATTTAATTCATTGCACCAAAAATACTGGAGAATACGCTATAATATGATAATGCATAATAAAAACATTTGTAACATCATTTACTGTACAATTTTCGAGGAAGATCATAACTTACAATAGGAGGACGGTTGGTCACCTTACCAATTTTTAAATAATGCTGGTTAGAAGCACAATCTTCAAAAACTTACCTCCTGTCATCTCTTAACCACTCTATTGTAATGGAAATCAAGATCATGCAAAGAAAGCCCCCCCAAAAAACAAAACAAACTCAGAGGTAATCGAATAAAACTAAAAGCAAGCAAGGAATCCATTCTAGTCCATTTTTTTCAAGGGCTAAGAACTTTATTCGAAATGGATTCAAAATAATAATTGGAAATTTTTCTGTAAGAAGCTATCATTACGCCAAATATAGCTTCTCTTAGCCCGAAATTTCGCAAACAAAGGACAAAAGAGATCTGTACACCAAAAAGCATATTCTCAAAGGAAAGAAGAAAACCACAAACAACAAAACGCTAATAAGATTGATTAAAATTATCAGCCATCTGACTAAATTAAAATTAGCCTTCATAAATAAAAACTTGCCCTATACCCATAGTTGACAAAAAAAAAGTTTTCACGTAAAGTAATCACAAACCCACGCTAACTTTCTTTTAAAAAGAGGAATTATTAAAGAAAACACTAATTCTATTGTACGTGCCGATGAAAAATATTTATATAGAACATTCCTGTTTCTTTTTATTAATAAATTTAGTTGAGCTATTAGGTTCTTCGCAAAGTGTCTGTTGCTTCTACTGTATTACATTAGCGCTATCATTTGGATGTAATTTAATTTTAAACATTTCGAACTAACTATTTAAAACTAGCAATAAAATTTTTTAATTAAAATGAATATTAATTTATTATGTATTTGGCCTAAATAATAGACATTTTACTGTATTTAATATAGGGAGTTTTGTACCAAAAAAGCAGCATATGCGGGAAATGATACTGCACTAGTTTATTTTAAAGAATCCTACAGCTAAGCTTATTGTATGCTTGCTGAAATTTATAGTGAAAATTGCGTATAAGAAGGAATACACTTTTTTAAAACCAATGACTATGACATGGGAGACAAAAAATTGTTTGAAATATTTAAAATTAAATAAGATAAGAAACTGGAAGCGCTATTAGCTGAAAATTCGGATCAATGCCGGATCAGAAACATTAAATGCTAACAAATCAGTGAATTCGGGGCAGCACGAACAGAAAAGCAGTGATGCCCCAAGAATCATTCAGATTCTTGTTCAGTTGAGTGAGCATGGAATGGAAGTCGTAAGTACGGAAAGGAGTTGAATTGAAATACAAATGTGTAGGAGACTAATTGATTAGTATGATAACACAAAATTGGTAGTGAAGAAAATACCACCCTGTAGCATAAATAATAATAAAAAAACCCGCAAATGTTAACTCAGAAAGAATTCAACACAAAAAATTCACGGCATACTATAAGGTAAAAATGTCTAAAGTTAATAATAAGGAATAATAAGTAAATAGAATTAAACAATAATGACAAGTATAAACCTGAAGAGGGATGAATTATTTTGCTATCTAATCTGGCTTGAGTAGCTGGCCATTGTCATATACAGTTGGGTGACAGAGCAATGTGAATACTTGGATTTGCACATTTTTTTCCAATTATCTCCCAAAATCCTGAATGGATTTCCTTGGAAAATTGACCATGTAAAGAAGAGGTTCGAACTCACATTTTACAGTGAGATTTGGTTACCAGGGCATTTAGGGAATTGACCAGAAATTGACGAAGAAGAAAATGATTTAGGACTCACCCAGCTGATAATGATTTGCAACTTTCATCACTGATTTTGTTTGATATGTGCAATATTTAGATGCATTTTTGTAAAAATAGCACGAATATTCGGGAAGACATAAAGGTTTTCTTAAAAAATCCCAAATTTTGCCGCGTGTTTTTTGCTTATGACATGTACTGTTTTCAACCAATTTATACGAAACTTACAGAATACTTAACAATATGCTAGGGAGGCATTGCATTAAAATTGGAAGTAAATACTTTGAATATTAGAAGAAATATGAGTATTTGTAATAAATAAATTTTTACTGCGCATGTGCGAAACAAAGCGTAACTTTTCTTTTATCACTTCGAAGCCAGATACATATGAAAATATGCAAGTTATATAAAAATTCCAGTTGCATACCGTTAAGATTCAGAAAGATATCGGCATTGTAGCGAGGTGAATTTCTGTTGCACTCTAAAAGAAACTAAGTGATAAGGGATTTTGCACAAAATTGATATTTTTTAAATTTGAATCTTCGAATAGTTATCGACGAACTGCAATTTAAATAATGTATTTAATTTATAAAATATACATGGATATTCAGGATATTCAACTTTCATAAAATTTAATATTACTTTTATTAATCATTCCATACAATTCCAAATTCTAAATTTACGCTTCAGGCTCATAAAACTCATTTTCGAGTTTTATTGTTTTACTGAGAGAACCAATTTTAAAAATTTCACAATTCCTATAGTCAGATCTGTAACTTTCGATAAAGACTAGTATAATGATGAGAATGGCAGCAATAAAATACTTTTATTTTCATAAAACTATCCAAATAGCTTTCAGCTGCATGGAAAGACTCGTTATTTCTTGATTTACTTGTTAATATGGAAGATAATAAGGTTTTTCACATTTTATATTTTTAAATTTTGCTGAGAAATAATTTTGCAAAAGATGCCTGTTTTTTTCTCTCGCGTTTCAATGTTTTGATTTGGATAAAACCCAAACCCATTTGTCAGAAGAGTTCAAATCAAAGGCAATGCATTCAGAATTGGTAGAATACCATTATTCGGATTTAAATTTTTATCCAGTGGTCAAAAGGTCCATCAATGGAAATTTCATCCTACGAGAATCAGAAGTAGAAAAAGTTAGTCCAGTTTTGTTGATGATACGTAGGTTACTGCTGAGCAATCATCACGCTCATCCCGTGCACAGTGCTTTCAAATTACTGAATTCAACATGTGTTCGTAGGTGTTTTCTTTTCTCACCGCTCAGTTAAGTACTTCAAACTCCCTCGTCACTTTAACAGTTCTTCAAAACGATGCTTGTTTTGAAGTTCACCACGTTTAGAAAGCACCACAGAAATATGTTATATATCACAATATGTTTCGCAGTATTGTATATATTTGTAAATTTTTGTTTATTTAGAATGTTTTTTTTTTTCCTTTCCTTCTTGTTTGTCTTCACAGTACCCTAAAAATGACAAAAATATCGAAAAAATTTATTTTGGATTTTTCGGTGGCCCATACGGTTGGGAAACATGACTCCAAATTTTAGATCTGATATCCAAATAGTTTTAAAGATATTTAAAGTTTTCTTATTTTATTAAATATTTAAAGTGGGTCTTAAAATTTGATAGCTGAAGAGGCATGTTTAGTTTCGTTTTGAAGCATTTTCTCATTCGTAAAATTAATTAATTAAAAATATTTTGTGAACAAATCAATCCCTTAGGTGAAATGATTATTATATCTTCAATGTTCACTACTCAAATCGTTTCTGTTTGTTTATATTCTGCATTCGTTTTCAGTTCTCATAACTACCGAATTGATATTCATAAAAAAGGACATTATGAAGACCAATATTAATTTTTATAGAAAGGTTTTTTTACTTAGAAGCTTTGCAATATAATATTATTGTTTTTTATTCATTTTTCTACTGAGAAAATACTACAACCGAAACGTTCTCTAGCTGCTAAGGAACATAATGTTTTGAAAAGCTGGAAGAGTAATTACATAATATTTCAAATAAGAAAAAACATATTCTATAATATTGAGTTAAAATAGTGTTTTAGTGCATTTTATAATTTTGGAAGTAACATATTAAAAAATTAGAGCTCTACAAGCTTTATTAGTTTTTGGTTTATGCCTCTACAAACTTTAAATGCATTTTTCTCAGACTTTTATTTTTTGGCGATGCAAGTGTTTTCTATTCCCTGAGGATTTTTTTCTGTTCCAGATAGAGTCTTGAAATTTTTTGTAGATATTCTCATAGATATGAACTATAAGATTCAGCATTTATTTAGGCTCGAGATTTTTTGTTATTTTTTAAAAAATGTCAAAGTTAATATTTTTAGAATTTTCATGTTTTTTCAGGTTTTTTTTACAAAAATAATTATTAAAAATTAAAAAAGAGTTAGGTCATCAATCCCATGCTAATTTTTATTTCCAAGAGTTTGAGAAATATAAATTACTTGAAATAATTAAAAAATGTTGAAAATTAACTATTTTATAAGAGTTTAAAAAAAACTTTAAATATTTCAATTTTTTTAAATTTTAAACTAATATTCCTTTCTAAAAGGACTTTTTTAAATCAATCATCTTTTTAAAAAAAGTCATTAATGACTTTTTTAATTTTTTTAATCATTAATCTTTTTTAATCAAATTTAATCTATTTATTAATATAATCTAAAAAGTCATTAATTTATTTCATTATTACTGTCTCCAAAAATTAAAAAAAGGGTACTGTGTAGCCTTAGCTGTTTCATTTGTTTTATCACTTTCCATGCTCACTTTCATACTTAAGCTATTTTACCGCGTTCTTTTTCTGTAACAGTTTTCCCAATTGTGTTTGTCATCCTCCTCAAATAGTTTACCTCAAAGCTCCTGATCTTGCATTGTATCTCTCATGTTACCAATCCCTTGTTTTCAATATATTTGCTTGGTGGTCTTAGTAAACTTCCACTTCCTGTCCATTCAAACCGTTTATAAAGAGCCATAAGGACTCTAGGCACGGGGACAGGAGGTGGTATAATTGCTCCTTTCCGCGTCCAGATCCACAAAATCTCGGCTGAAGACAAAGACTGGGAAAATTTCGGGAAGGCAAGTTAAAGAGATACTCTAAAGCACCAATACAGAAGCCTATTTTTTAGCTTTCCTTTTTGAACAACTTTATGCATTTTTCTACTCCATTTTTATTTTCTATAGTATTATTTCATATTTTAACCAATTCTTTTTCATTTCCTGCTGCTTTCCTTTTTATAATCCAGGTGTGTTTAAATTGGATTAGAAATTTCTTCTCAGCGTTTACTGATCTATAGGGTTGTTATAATTAAAGTTCGCTTATTCAGAAGGCTCTAGAGAAGGTTCTATGGCTCCAAACGAACAAAATTTCACGAGAGCAACCGATGATCTGTAAGAAAATCGGAAGAAAAAGAAAAACAAACCAGCGGGATTGGTCTCCCCTAAACTTTCTCGTATACTTTCCCAAAAAGGTGCTGCTTCTCTTCCCCCCGCGTGGATAAAAAAATTCGAACCTACTGTAACCCAGAATCCAATGACTATCATAAGGTTTCTCATTGTAGATTATAGTGATTGTAAAATATTTACGTAAAGAATCAAATTTAAAGAGATGCGTACCGATTAAATGCGATCTGATTTTCCACTCTTACCTTCTCAAGGACGAAGTGGCGTAATCCTTCCGCGTGCACAGGCATTGCTACCATAGATTGCTACCAGTACGCATGCTTCAAAAGTGAACAAGTATGCGATTATACAGACCGACAGACAGTCAGCCCGTTGACTGATTTGGCTGAAAATTTTATACGGACCTACATTCATGACGATAAAACTGTGTACCAAATTTTATCCATCTATCTATTCAAGTTTTTGAGTTATAGTGTTCACATGACCGCGGACAGACAGACAGGCAGACTTCCCGTAGACGGATTTTGTCCAAAATTTGATAGAAACCTACAAATTATGTTTAAAGACCACATACCAAATTTCATCCCCGTAGCTCTAATAGTTTTCTAGTTACCGTGTTCACAGACAAACACACAGACAGACATAATTCCAAAATTGTGTTTTTCGGACTCATGAAGGTCTAAAACGTGGAGATTCGTCAAAATCTCGAGTTCGAATTTTTTGACGATTACAATACTTTCTCTTTGTATACTTCGTATACGCGAAAGTAAAAAAGTTGAAATTGTCGTCAATATGGCGTTGCGCCAATATCTGAGGTGATTTTTGCAGGCTCCTTTTTATTACTGAAGCAAAATTGAATCGTTCATTTCAGTTTAATTAAAAAAGCTGCTGACATTCGTTCTGAATGCAAAGTCTTTTTTCGTTCAAAAAACTGTTTTTATGCAAGAAAGTGCATCATCTCACACAATTTTTTTCTTGAAAATTCTTGAAATTTGTTCACTCTTTTTACTCTTTTTTATACACTTTCTCGCATGAAAACGGTATTTTGAAATAAAAAAGATTATAAGATCAGAACTGAAGTTCAGCATTGTTTCTAGTTTAACTAAATACAACTCGAACTATTTAATTTTACTTCAGTAATGAAAAAAAGTCCGCAAAACCCATCTCAGCTATTGGCCCAGAAGCACCCACTAAAGAAAATTTAAAATTTTTCTTTCTCTTTTTTTCTTCTTTTTTACCCTGTCTAGAGTGCATCAGTTGTGTTACATGTTAGTAAATTTTGTTGTTGTTTTGAGAACCGGCTCTAGAGCCTTCTCAGTAGTAGTATGGGAAAAATCTACCGGTTTAAACGGAAAACCGGTTTTTTTTCGTTTATTTTTTTTGCTCCGGTTTAAACCGGTTTTTTTTTTAAATCCAAAAATCGGGGGGGGGGGGGGGGAAACCGGGGAGGAAGATAGGCTCGATCTTAGGTTCGACTAGATTAAAATTTACCAAGTTATAAAGATTTGAATTTCATCATCTTAGGCCAATCACCGACAACCGCTTCCTCGAGGCGTCTGTTGGTTGGAGGATTATTGAAAGAGTATTTATGAACAGATAAATATTGGCCAATGGATTGATTTCCTGCAAAAACAATACTAATAAAAAAATTTGGCTGCAAACGGAGTCTATTTTTTGTAGCCAAAAAATATTTATCTTTAGTCGGAAGTTCTGTGGCGTCCGAAAAATTAGTATCTACGTCGAATAGACAGATAATCATATAGCCAAAAGTAAAAAATGAGGGAAATAAAAGCAATCCTAGGGTAATTCGAAGGTAACTAAAAGCAGAAAACTAAACAAGGAATCCATTCAAGTTCACTTTCTCAAGGGCTAAGAACTTTTCGAAATGGAATTCAAAGGAATGTTTGGGAAATTTTCTATAAGAAGCAAGCCATTAGGCTAAAACAAAGCTTCTTTTCGCCCGAACTTCCTAAAACACAGAATCCCAGGAGGCAAATCACAAGATCAAACTAACAAGGAAATAACAACAAAAAACATCAAAAATGATGATGATGCTCTATCTACGTCGAATGATGTTGGTGTCGACTCACGGATCAACACATTGCTAGAAGAGTCTTTATTAGCAGATTAGATTATAAATAGTGGCCAATGAATTAATTTCTTTTGAAAACAATGTTAATAAAAAATTTTGTCTATAATACTTACCTATTGCAATAATTACTCATTAATTATTATTACATATTGTATTAATTACTTATTTATAATCATTAATTATTACATTAATTAATTATTGTACTAATACTTATTTATTATATATTATTAATAAAAAATTCTGTCCACAAACGTTGCTTTAAAAAAAGAAGAAAACCGTTTTTTTTTCAAAAAACGGTTATTTTGAACGGTTTTAACCGCCAGGTTAAACCGAAGGTGAAAAAAACCGGTTTGGCCGAAGACCGGTTTTTTTGCAATAACCGCCATCCCTACTCAGTAAGCGAACTTTAGTTATAACAACCCTATATGTTTGAGATGATCATTCGCAAACAGTTATTTATTCAGGATTATAATAACTTATTCAATAACACAAATTTAGGAGTCTATTCTGGTACCCCCGGTTGGGTTGGGAGACGTCACTTTTCCCGTTGTTAACGTGCGGGAAAAGTGACGTCTCCCCCCCCAACCGGGGGTACCAGAATAGACCCCTTAATCGGTTTCCATATATTCACTTTGAGGTCCTAGGATCTGGGTTCGAATTTCGATTCGACCAAAGAACCACTATGGATATGGACCTCTTGCAAGTTAAATCTGTGCTCGTGGGTCACCGTTCTTACGTTGGTGTGGCGTGGAAATTTGAAAAGTGGCTGCCAGCTTAAATGTTGCTCTCGTTACTTTATCGTAGCTTAAAATAGCAAGATCCGTCCCAAATTAACCACTTAACTAAATAGTTTTCTTTGCTATCTATTGAGATGACCCCTCCTGTTTTGGAAAGGGGCTGTCGTTTTCATTCATCTAAGAAGGCATAGGATACTTAAGATGTTTATGGATCCTACATATTTTTTGTGTCAAATTATAAAGCTTATTAATGATTCAATTTTAGTTTATAAGACTAAAATTTCGATAATTCGATGCACGAGTATTCTCGGGCTGTTAAGTTAAGCGGTTAATCCTCATGTTGCTTTAAAACGGTACATTAACCCCTTAACCTACAACAACGTGTCTGACTCGTGCATCGAATTACAGAATTTTTGCTATTTAAATCCATAATTAAGTCAACATAGCATTAATTTTAAATACAAAAATCACTTGGACACGCTTAAATGTCTCAAGCATCCTTTACCATCTTAAATAGATTGAAATGATAAAAAAAAAAATATCCCATTTCGTTTGTGTCATCTAATTAGGAGGTTAAGGGGACATACAATTCTCAAACCTCGAAAAAATGGTGGAAAACTGTCAAATTCGATACATTATATCTCTGAAATAATACAAATCACAAACTCACTTTTTTTCTAGAAAAATATATGTTCTTTCTCTTATAGTACACACATTTTCAAATCTTCATATTGGTTTGTATTTATTTGAGAGAGTAATAAATATGGGTATAATTTTTAGAGAAAAAATGAGATAGTCACCTCGCGCGCATGAATACGGATAAAATATTTATCTAAACACCAAGTATCCAAGTAACCCAAACAGCCTGTCAGTGGCGGACTGGGTCTGAAAAGAGTGGTTTCCATGAGAAAATGGGGGCCCTATCACATCTACGCTACCATCTCAAATATATTTATTGATATTATTTATTACAAATATAATAAATTAAAATCAATAAGTTAATATAATCTATTCCTAATCTAAAACTGTATTATATATATTACTAAATACACTATACACGTATTATTGAAAGTGATAAATATTAAATATAAATGTAATTTTATGATTAAATATTAAATAATTTTGGTGGTTGTATAGCATACTGTAATTTTGGAACTATATTGTTACGTTGAGAATATTTTAACCAAATTGAAAATAAAGTGCAAACTATTTATCAATTTAAAAATTTTTAAAAAGAATAATTATAACTTCAAAGAATTAACAACACAAATGTACAGAAGTGTATTACATTTGATCCACTTCATTAATGGCAACTCAGGAAACATCTGAGTTCACTAGATGGCTGTGCAAATCTGTTAATGAGTACTCTATATCCAAATCATCTAGAAATTCCTTTTCATTGCAACATACAGGAATTCCAAGTTCTCCACAGACAATGAATTTCTTAATATGGTCTTTATGATCTTTAGTCGACACATATCCTGGGGGCCCGAATTGTTTTCTGTATAAGGGGGCCCACTTGCCATCGGGCAAGCTGGCAACCTGGCCAGTCCGCCACTGCAGCCTGTTTAAGAAACTGAACCACAATTTATTAACTTTTAAATTTAATTTCCATTTTATATACCAATTTAAAATAAAAATGTTAAAAATAGTTAAAATTTCAACTTTTCTAACCATCCCCCAAAAAACTTATTTGGAGAAATATGTACAAGAATGGGGTTCAATTTGTAGAACATAGCAAAATACATATTCGGTAAAAATGTTATGCAAAAATATTCAATAGTTCTTGAGATATCGTGAGCGCAATATATATATATATATATATATATATATATATATAAACGCATTTTTAGATATAGCGTTTTGAAGATTTGGCCATATTCAATGTTAACTCTGAAGATCTGATACATTTTCCTTCATAACTTTCACAATTATGGGAATTTTTTAAAGTTGATTGTTTTAAATTGTTCAGAAAAGAGAGGGAAATAATATATATATATATATATATATATATATAACGTATTATAAATTATCATACAGAAACAAAGTAAACAAGAAACAAGACATATCAAGAAGCAAATCCTATACTAAAAAGTCATTATTTGAACAATACAACCAGATTTAAAACAAATCTAAAGAATTGAAAATACTATAGATACCATGAACATAAAATTAAGTTTAAACATTTATATGTCAACATGTAAAAAAAAAAACTCTGTTGTTATTAATAGTATTGAAAAAGGCAATCCAAGAATATGGAGTTTTCAACAATTAATATAGCAGCTTGGCTGTGGACTTACTTGATGTGTGTATATATATATATATATTCATAACATCGAAAATTTTCGAGGTTTAACAGTCGTATGTCCATCAAATCGTAGGGCATGGGGTGAAACCGACAAATTAATTTAATTTCATGAAAACAATTATGCAGAATATTCTGCAAGTAGTAAGCATTACATAAAGATTTGTTATCATTATTTTCTGATTTATAAATTGCGTCCTTGAAATTTGTAGCTTCCAACTTTCTCAGTGTTTGTAGTTAAAACTGAGAAGGATTATGCATCCACAAAGAATCAACCCTTTCAGCCCTAAGGCTTGAGTGACCGGACAGAGGCAGAAGGAAACCCTGAACCACGCAAAATTACGAGAGTCAAACGGGGACATCGGTGATGGCGCTGTGAACCTTTTTTTTACCGCCAAGAGACCTGAAGGTTGGTTGATTTCGGTTTAATGGCGCAAGAGGCAATTTGACCGCCACCAAGAGACCAGAAAATCTACTAACTTGACATGTATTATGTAAATAAATATGTAGGTGAAATTTTTAGTTTCTACTTTTTCTTATCATCAATATCAACTCATTCAATCAATCAATTTATGATCAATCAATTTTATTAATTTGCATAAATGATTATTAAGCATGACGAAGGGTTTTCCTTTGATGGCTAACATATATGAATAGATGATCGTTTTTGTTTATCAAAACTGAAAATTATCCTTTTTTTGTCAAAGAATTAAACATGGAAAAAAATACAAGAAACGCATAAAGTACCTTCTGTTACATTTTTCGTAAAAATCGAGCCCTTTATTTGAAAACACTGAAACTGAAAGACTCTCCTTGCAGTAAAATTCCGAAAAAAGCACCGGGAGCATCTTTTAAGCTCTTATTTTAAGTTAGCTCTCATTAAAAGTTCTTTAGCACCTAATTTGTTTTTGATAGGAACTCAAGAGTATCCGGTGACAAAAAAGAAAACGAGATAATGATATCGTTCAGGATGTCCTTGACATATAAACTACTGTTTGGAGTGCCAAAAGCAAATATCGGCGATGTCTTAATATAAAATTAATCGTAAAAAGTTCATTTAACGAAACGTTGAAGAATCATTTATGTTTCATCAAATTAAATTCCCTTGCTTGCAGCTCTTTCTCTGAATTGAGTTGCGATTCGCTTCGGACTTTTTGTTCGTAGCATTATTCTACTATGATCTACAGCATTGTTTCATCTTTCAAATTAAATTTCATCTATGAAATGAAGTCCTTTTGTTGAAATGTTTCTGCTTTACTCCCGACTGAAGTGAGAAGCGGGCTCCATTTACCATTCGCTTCAAACTAAAATATTTATTTTCGTATACTTTGATCGGATAATTCTAATAATAGACTTTTATTTGCACAAAATGAAATGAAATATTGTACTTTTCATATATTCGAATATTGTGATTTTTCTTTAAATTGTTTTTAAATAAATCTTATTGGCGTTCTCGTTTTTGTTTGTTTATAAAAAAATGTTATTAGTCCTTGCTTTGTTCTTCTTCCTTTGGGATCTTTCGGGTTACAAGAGGCTTCCTTTGACGAAAATTAAGCTTCATATAGAAAGATTTTCCAAGTTTTTTGAATACATGCTGAGCATGTAACCCTTGAGAAAGTATGCTGGAATGGATTCTTTGTTCGTTTACTACAGTTTTTTCAGGATGAATTTTTCTGCCTTTATGCTTATTTGGAATGTTTTTTTTTTCTTCTGTGTTTTTTGTATGCAGCGGCATATTGCGCACTACTAAAACATTGTAATAATTTTGCTATATTTTTTGGAATTTGTTTGAATTGTTAATTTTATTTGATTTTACTCTTTATATTTTGCGCTTTTCATATGATGTACTTCAATAAATCATCGTTTAACAAGCAACACTACCTATCTTAATTTTTTGAAATTTCAAAGAGGAAAAAAATACTCAATTTTTCGCAACCAATAATGGATATTTCCGAATTTTTTTAACATCTGATATAAAAATAAGATTACATGTTCCTACCAGACGTTAAAAAAATTCAGAAATATTTGTTTATTGGTTGCGAAAAATTGAGTATTTTCTTCCTCTTTGAAATTTCAAAAAATTGAGATAGTGGTGTTGCTTGTTAAGCGACGATTTATTGAATTGGATTTTCTATGGAAGTGTTGGTCCATTCATTTTTTCAAAACCTTATACAGTACTTTTTTTTGTTTTAGTGCCACACCGACCGACCGACCCAAACGGTTACTTATACAGTACTGTTAAATTTAAAAAGTACTCATAGAGTATTTTTAAATTTGTATTCACTTGTTACGATTTGATTTGATTTTGGGGTTTATTGGAGCAAGAGCCAAATTTGTCCATGCTGCGCCAAACTCATTTGTTACGATTATAATGTATATTCATTAACTGCTTTAGGACTTATCCCGAGTTAACAAATACAGTAGGTTACAAAATAACTCGGTCCTTAAGCGATTAAAAACAAATTTTAAAAATGTTTCATACTTTTCAAAACGGGGGAGGAGGGGATTAAAATAGGGACAGAACATGAATTTGATTTCCATTTCTCAGAAAATTACTTGACCTTAAGGGGACATACGACTGTTAAATATCGAAAATTTTCGATTTTTTTTGAAATATGTATATATTATTCACCAGTTATTTCTGAACAATTTAAAACAATCCGCGTTAAAAAATTCCAATAATTACGAACGTTATGAAGGATAATGTATCAGCTGTTCAACGTAAACATTGAAAAGTGTTATATATTTAAAGCGCTGTATCTCAAAATGTGTGTTTTTTTTAATATTGCGCGCACAATATCTCAAGGATTATTGAATATTTTTACGTTTTTACGGAATATGTAGTACGCTATGTTCTACAAATTGAACCACAATTTTTGTACATTTTCTCTCGAAAGAAATTTTGGGGTGGGGATAGAAACGTTTAAATTTTAACTGTTTTTAACACTTTATTTTAAATTGGTATATAAAATAGAAATTAAATTTAAATGTAAATAAAT
This sequence comes from Araneus ventricosus, assembly GCA_013235015.1. NCBI lineage: Eukaryota > Metazoa > Arthropoda > Arachnida > Araneae > Araneidae > Araneus > Araneus ventricosus. The sequence goes on from BGPR01000038.1 coordinate 1,266,982, forward strand.
TGCGGTTCAATTTCTTAAACAGACTGTTTGAATTACTGGAATACCCAAAATATTTTGTTTAAACCAATATTTTATCCATAATCATGCGTGCAAGGTGACTATCTAATTTTGTCTCAAAAAATTTTACCCATATTTATTACTCTCTCAAATAAATACATACAAATATTAAGGTTTGAAAATCTGCGAACTATAAAAAAAAGAATAGATATTTTTCTAGAAAAAAAGTGAGTTTGTGAAATGTATTGTTAGAGAGATACAATGTATCGAATTTGCCAGATTTCCCCTATTTTTTCGAGGTTTAACAGTCGTATGTCTCCTTAACGGCAGTTTAGATAATTTGGTATATTTTGCAATGCCTCAGATTTCCCCTATTTTTTCGAGGTTTAACAGTCGTATGTCCCCTTAACGGCAGTTTAGATAATTTGGTATATTTTGCAATGCGCAGATTTCCCTTATTTTTTCGAGGTTTAACAGTCGTATGTCCCCTTAAAGGCATTTTAGATAATTTGGTATGTTTTGCAATGCGCTTTCAAAAGGAGACTTGCACGTCTGTAGTCTCCAGCAGGATGGGCGCCCAGATTGATGATCGAGTTGACGAAAAACACGGAAGATGCTATCCAGCATATGCTGACAACATACCCCGTAAGATCCAAGATGTTTTTGTTACCCATGGGTGATCAAAGATTTTTTTAATATAAAATCTGATTTCGTAATTTTTGGTGAGGGGTTCTGTAGAACAATCAACAAGCCAAGAAATCTTAAAGCTCAAAATTCTAAAGATTGATTATTTTTCAAAAGCATGCTTAGAACCTGTTCTGTTGTCATTTCTTCCTCACCTTGAAATTTTCGAGGATCGTTGAATAAGTTATCAGTCAGTATTTCGATAAAGTCTAAAATAATTGTTTAACACAACTTCTAAAAAATTTAAAAAAACCCTACAAAATTAAAAAAAAGAGAACGATGAGCAACGAATAACCTTAATAATGACTTGAAGTTAATAATTTTCTAATAATGATACTACAGTGCACTCCCGATTATCCGGGTTAATCACCGGGAGGGATCGCACGTAGAATAGAAAAGCACGGATTATCCGAAAATTCCTTTTTATTAAAGAAAAAATCAACATCAGTACAAAAATATAAAAGTTACTTACATTTGAATGCTGTACAACATCAAAATAGGAATTTTCCTTTTAATATTTACTGTTTAAAAAAGTCTGAAATGCGTCTTTGATTCTGCTGTTTGTTCATCTCTTTTCGTACATCGACACATATTTGGCGAACCGCAGTAATGTCACCGTAATCAAATCCTCTTTGTCCCATATAATCTAACAAAGTTTCCACAGATTGAAGAGCAACAGAATGAGAAATTGTATTTCCTTCGTTTAGTGCATCTTCTGCATCAGTACTAACTGATTCTCCATTATCAAGTTCTTGAAGGATTTCTAATTTTTTTTTAACATTTAAAACGCTTCGTTTTAGTTTCAAACCACTCATTTTTACCAGCAGAAAATTTCACGCTACTAACTGACGATAAACAAGACGCAAAAACTAAAGGAACACGTGCGAAAGAGAAAGAGGACGAAGATGTTAAAGAATGACGTGTTAGGGAGAAGCGTGTTCGTACGAGAATGAGCTAGATGATTCATTTTTCGGAAATTTAGGGGTTGAACCGGTAGAGATCGCACGTGGTGGAAAAAAAGAAAAATCTATTCTTTAGCCTCCGCCATCACGACTCACTAGTTTCACGGAATGAATCTCTCGATCGAACATCAACATCGATTCTACATGCATGATAAGCGTGAAAATGTTTCTCTTTAACTTTTTTTGTGAGTCCGGAATGAACACGGATAATCTGCGCACGGATAATAGAGAGTATACTGTAATAACAAAAATAATTAAGTAAATATTCGATTGCATCAACTTTATTTTCTAAAAACAGCAGCAGCAATATTGTTTAAAATTTAATAATGCCATTCGTCTCTAATGTTTGTTTATAAAAGATTAAATATTTAAATAACGTTTAATTTAGAAATTTAATTTGTAGAAGAATTTTTTATGAAGTAGTAAAAAAACTAAATTAATTGTTTCACGTCGATTTGTGAATATTTTATATTAAATTATGTTCCTTTATGACAACAAATTATAACAGCCGCTGAATGGTATAATTTCTATTTTACTGTGAATGAGATTCTATCGAACGAACGATAAAAGATGCATTTTGTTGTAGTTCTAAAAAAGGAAAATGATTCATGCAGATATCATCGTAATCTACTGATGTGAATGCCTTTGGATATTTATTTTCCTGATTATTCCATGAATTTGTACTTAAATATTGAATCACATGAGCTTCTGACCATAAGCATGTGATGGCAATTCATTAATAATCTTCTATAAACGGCGTGTTTTATTACCAAATCAATAGATATTAATCAGGTATTTACGTTGATTCAACAACTCATAAATATTTTGAACCTACTAACAATGAACCTGTAACAAGCACCCTGTTATGTATGATTATTTAAAGTATGTGCGGATTAGATTTCCTTGGGTTGAAGAAACTGTTAGTGTTGCACAACTATTAATTGCTTTCCTTATCTTTTTACTTTATATCTGTATTTATATTATTATTCAGGAATGGGTATAAATGTTCATATCCGGTGAAAATTGATCAAACGAATTATAATTATTATCAAAATAGGGTATTTAATCATATTGACTGATTTATTATTTTCCAGAAATATTGGCGCAGCTTGGCCAGTGTTGGTCCTTGTGCCATAAAAAAAATCAATCAATCAAACAAGAAATATTTTTTATGAAAAATTTCGAATTATTTTATCTAATCGATCGTAGAAACAATAGAATATATGATATTTAATCAAATTCGTTTATAATATTCATAATTATCACACAAAAAAACACAAGTTTTCATAAAAATATGCACTGAAAATAATGCCTGAATAAATTTGATTTTAAACACCTTATGTTCAATAATTATTACGACCAGTTTGATCAGTAAAACATAAAGTTTTTCATAAAAATTTATTTGGTAATGGTGAAAATAATATTTTGTGGGAATTGTGTGTTAATTGCTTTCCCAGTCGTCTTAGAAGATGTTCCTTGGCTGTCAAATGACTGGATGCTAGAATTGATACCAGGTTTTGCTGTATCAAATACAAGTTGATACTGATACGAGCTTGTACCTGATACTTTTACTTGATACATTTGCATCTGATACAGCCGATAACCGATCCCTTCCTGTCGGTACGGAACTGGGTAGGCAATCGGGTAGTGATACGAGATTTCTGCCTTGGCAATGCTAGCATGTGTTACGTGTGTGTGTTTTTTTTAAACTATCTATATATATTATTTCTTATCATTACCTGGAATAAAATTATTTTTAACGCATTTTTTTACCTTTTCTTGCAATGTTTATTAAGTATATAAGATTGATGGGACTTTCTATGATTAAATAAATATATTTTGCTTTAAGCATTTCTTTATTCGAAACAAATAAGTAACTCAATCAACAGAATAATTATTAGTAAAATAAATTGAACATAAAAATTAAATGCTGAACATGAATAGAATTTTCAGAATATAGCGATTTAAAAAATATAATTAAACAGAAAGTATTTATATCTTAAAATATAAATATACGAAGAAATACTTAAAAGCAAAATGAAATTGTTGCTATCTGTCTTTTAAATTTTAGAAAAGTGTTTACTTTTTAAAAATGCTTTAAGAAATAATGTACAAAATTAAAATTAGCAACTAAAGCTAGAATTAAAGAGCAATTTTGGAAGAGATGGAGATAATAGTTTTTAAAGCTAAACGTCTATTAATATATAGAGTTTAATATGAACAACTTAAAACAAAAAACGTGAAATTTCTCTTTAATTAAGAAAAGATGGAAGTAGGTATATTAACAAAAGTATAACATTGAGAACATACAAGGTACAGCAACAAAAGAGTGAAAGAGAGAGATAAAAATAAGTTAATTATAATTTTAAAAAACTAATTTGTTTACTTTGTCAGGAAATAATCTTGTTTTTTTGTCATTTAAGATCAATGCCACTATCGAAAAAATGAGTTCTCATGGAACGGATGCCACAATCATGCAAAAATGTTTTCTGACTAGTTTTTTTTAATACAGGAAATTGTACCTCTCTTCTTGCTGCTATTTTAGTCGTCCTTTAATAAGGCAGTACCTACCTACTTCGGGGATCATTCTCGATCGAGGTGTTCCTACACGGGTGTATGATGCTGAAATCCTATCGTATCTTTTCCACAAAATTAATGCATTACATATCAATCCCACACATATCACTCCCAGCTCGGGAATCCTGCCTTTCCGATACACTTAACTATTTATTTCTCTCTCCCCCACCCGTCATGACTTCAAAACCAAGGCCACATGCACTTCATCATCACTCCTCTACCGAAAACGCGAAGCGCGAAGCAATCCCAACCCGGAATTGTATCAATATGATACAAGTATCATATGATACAAAATGTATCATAAGATACTTCGTATCAGCCGACCGAAAAGGAACGCGAAGGAAGCGATTGCTTGTATCAATCTGATATCAACATGATACAACTATCATATCATACAAAATGTATTATATAATACTTCGTATCAGTCGACCGAAAAGGAACGCGACGGAAGCGATTACTTATCGTTATCATTCGAGTCCGAGAACTGATACTGAGTACCTAATATTTTTGGTCTGTATCATTTAGGTGTATCTGATACTTTTGCGTACCTGATACAAAGTATCAAGCTGATACAGTATCACCCAACCCTACTGGATGCGGTTGGTGATACACTGGGAGATTCTGCGGCGGAATTCCAGGAATTTCTAAATATAACTGGTGACTAGACATTGATTTCTGAGAACATTCTAAGGGAAAGCTGGAGTCCTAGCTAGACGATTGAAGTGGAAATCGCTTCCACTAAACAGCGAATGTGACGACCCCATTTGAGTGTTTTATACAAAGTTTTTATTATGGTCCAGATGTAAAAACTATTGATTTATTATTTATCTAGATGTTACATTACAATAAAATTACTTTAAAGTTTACTTAATAGTAACTTAACTTAAAGTTACTTAATTACTTTAAAGTTTGTCTGTGAGTATCTTTGAATACGTCAACTCCAATATTGTACTCACACTTCATATACAGTGGATCTTTGGTGGAATCGGGTATCAACCCACAATCCTGCGGTCCCGAATTCGTAACTCTACCGTCAAGACAACCGTTTTTATTATAAATATATCTTTACTTTAATGAGGGGAAGAGACGGGCAACACTGGTACCAACTTAGCTGAGGCTGATTTATATATATATATATAACATATCATCCTGAATTATATCCATAGAAGCAATATTTTAGTCACAGAAAGTAAAAAACAGAGAACATATATAGATACATTGATTGAAAATGCTTTAAGATATGGATTTCCTATTAATTTCATGTTTGCTTATGTTAACAAAAAATTTTTAACACCTTTAAATTAATACTCTTTTGGAATTAAAAATTTTGTAATATTCATATTTATGGAATTCACTTAGGTATTAGTACATTACTACATAGGTAAATGCGCCACTAATTTTAGAAAATTGCACTATTTTTAGAAAACTGCATCCTTTTATTTTTAAAATTGCATCATATGTTAAAGTTTATTCTCATGCTAAAATAAGTTAATATAATGAGTTTAAAAATCAAATTTATAGTTTAATTTATTAATGATATTTTAGTATAGTATATATAACCTAATTTAGTTATAATATTTTCAATATAAATGCGGAACTGTAATTCGGATATAGGTCTTGGCATTATTGTTATGACATTGAATTGGTAAGCAATTAGTTGTTTTCTCGTTCTTTTCTTCAAATATTTTGGACATTTACTCCTATACTTTTGCTTTTTCCAACATTTGGCTTTCGCAGAAGGTTAGGCGCCTATAAAATTGAATTTAATGCGACATAATCGGTTCCTAAGATCGAATGGCATTTGATTGTTGGAATTCCAATTTTGGGTTGTCTTTTTCATAGTAATAGTTTATAATCTAATTATCTTTATGTATTTCATTGTTTGATTATTAATTAGGTAACATTATACTTATATTTAATTTTAATTATTGGTTTAATGCGTATATATACTGAAAATGTTATTTGAGTTTTAATTGTTTGTAAAATATTTAACTATATATATAGTTAAATATTTCAATTAATCAAAACATGTGTTATATTTTAAATATATACAAATATTAATCTAGAAATTAAAATCAAATTACCTTATCAATAATCATACAAATGAAATACAAAAGATAGTTTGATTAACGACTATTACACTATGAAAAAGGACAACCTAGAAACGGAATTCCAACAATCAAATGCTTATCAGCCTTGAGAACTGATATATCACATACAGTCACACACATATATATAAGATGGAATAAACTTATAAACTTCAAGAGGTGATAGTACACGTTAAGCGTTTTTTTATGACTTGTAGAACCAGGAATAAAACACTAAGATCTTAAATTGGTGCATATAAATATTTATAGTGAGATCTGGAGTTATGCCGTATATGTAAGAATGTCTTAAAAGTGAAAAAAATAAGATTTAATTACACCGAGTGCTCAAAAGAACGATCAATAACTGTAATATACTCTTACAACAAAGACGAAAGATTGGCGAACATTTCTTCGGGAAATTCTTTAGATGAGCTCTTCTTCTGATTCGAAGTAGGTTACCCTAAGGAAAATTCAAGATGAGAGGCCAGGAGTAGGTAAATTCCTCGAACCGGAGATGGTTCCGTTTACGCCATCGGAGGAAACATCCTTCTTCAATTTTGCCGGCGTCCTCAACATGATAAAGTCATTTTGTCACGAAATATTATTTAGGTTACCAAACACTAAATGAATTAGTATTCAAGTGATCACTCTGGATATTCTGTTCACCCTGTGAAAAGAACAGTTGCTGAAAAATTTGGCTGCTCTTCATCAGGAATCGATGGCCTAACTTTAAACCAAGAGCAGTAATTCCGATCGACGATCTGATTAGACAAATATCGAAATTCTAGCGTCTCTAAAACAAAAAACCTTCTCTAGTAATATTATCCTAAATGATTCGATAACCATGAATGATAATTATTTTTTTTAATAAGTAGTGTTACCTGTATAGTTGCAGGTTTTGCGTATAAGACAATCTTTCTAAACCCATGGTTAAATAAACCACCTTGCATTCCTCTTTCGCTTTAATTTACTTCATTTTTTTGATAAATATATTATGGTAAATCTCAAATAAAGTCTTTTACCTTTTATAATGCAATATTTACATTTTTATAAAATTAACTGATTTCATAACTGTCTATTTTTTATGCAACTTTCTCCTTTAAAATATAGGTCTAGGATTAATATAGAATAAGGATAGATCTCTATGATAATCAATTGTGACAAATATTTTCTTAATAGGCTTCTATGATCGGTTCATTTATTGTGAGAATCTTGATCATGTTCTAAATGAAAGGAAATATAAATAAAAAAGTCATTTTAAAAAATAATTTGACTATTTTAAATTGTTTTCCTGAAAATATTTTGAAACTATTTAACACTAAACACGCCGCCATCGGGCAAATGACCGTCTTCCAATGGCGGTTTCAATGCATCAGCGAATTGCCGGTGTGTTTAGTGTTAATAAGCGGTGCTTTTATGGAATATTCAGGAACTGAAGTAATTGATATGCTTTTTTCATAAGCTTAACTTTAAGGTTTCATGCTGCATCTGGATGCACTTGGAGCAAATGCCGAGGCCGCGGTGGGCTAGTGGCAAGGTCTCGGCTTTGGGGCCGGAGGGTTCCAGGTTCGAAACCCGATTCCAATGAAGATCCGCTGTGTATGGGGCCTATTGCACGCCAAATCATACGTCGTGGCCAAACGTCCTCCCGTTGGTGTGGCGTGTAAGTTTAGAGAGGGGGTGCCAGCTCAGGTGTCCTCGTCATCTGACCGTGGTTCAAAATTAGGAGGTCCGTCCCAGCCCTCGTGTTGCTTCAAAACGGGACGTTAATATGACTAAAACTGGAGCAAATGCCATTTGATTTATGTGAACTGTACTTATTCAAATCAATAGAGATATCTATAAAGAGAAAACAATCAATGAGAGTGAAGTTGAAAATATAAATAAATAATCTATTTTAAGTCACTGATACCTAAAGAGATATTTGCAAATATCTGTATTTGCGAAAGATTATGAAACTAATTTCCAACATCTCATTTCTGATACTTTTTGCTAGACCTTTAGTATTATTTTATACAGTTAAAGTTATTATAAATTTTTAAATTTTTCATTATTGTTTGTTGATATTTTAGACGCAAAATATTCAAAATGAAGAAGTAATAAAAAATCATTGAAGCTACAGATTAAAAATATCGAAATCTTTCCTTAGCAATATCGCGTTTTAAATTTAACTCATCCATTCTTTACACGTATTTACTAATCACTAATCTGGAGTGACTCTGATAAAACTCTGACTTTCATATACAAGAGTTCAGTGTTTCGCCATTTAATCCTAGTCGCCAAATGCCCTTGACAATGGTCATTTAACTTCTGTAAACCTACAAAGAATGTTCTTTCTTTATGTCTGTTATGTTTTTGTCCACGCTAACTGTTTAGATTTCAATTTATCAATTTTGTGTGTTTGTTCGCAAATTCCAGTTATTTAGTTTCCCTGATGATAATACACTGTTTAATGCCAACAGCTGCATTCCCTTGTCACACAATTCATGCGACTGTCTTTATCTGATAGAAAGCAATCACTCCACTGATTGCTTTCAAAGGGTATACAAATAATGAAAATGATTGGTATTGCCTGTTCCCAAAATATAGTTCAACTGAATATTTTACAATGTCTATGTTGCAGAGCCAAAGCGTAATGTTACTGCTTTTTTGTAACGCGCGAAATATTCGTTTAGATTATGATTTTGTGCGAAAGATTTTTAATTTGAAGGAGGAACTTAGCTTATCAATTTACTGAGTTAAATATGGCACGATTTGTCAAATTAAATTATGTATTTCTCAAAAAAAAGCCTTAATTGTGATTCGATTATTTTAATCATCAAATTTGACCTTCCCGTAAGTATATTTTGTCAGGGTACCACATTTAACATTGAACACCACACCGCCGTCTCTAGAGCTTATGTGGCTCCTATCCAGTTTGGTATAGAGAGATTTAGGTAGACTTTATTGAATTGCAAAAATTACAGAATACAGATGAATGGAAAAATCACACAAAGTTGATGATTAAACATACAATTGACAAAAAATATAAAGGAAAAATACACATGATGTCTAGATTACCAGAATGTTGAAAGAATGAAAACGATGATGCACATCTTAAGCCAATGCGCAATTTGTTGATTGAATTTATGCCTAAGAATTCATCTACTCATTAGGTTCAGTGAAAAAATTAGTACATTCATGATAATAATTGTAGTCTAAATTAAGTTTTTCTAGTACTCACAAGATAAAATTCCGGATAGTTTTCTTTATTTGGCCCAGAGATAATTGCTCGGGACCGAAAAAAAGTTCGCGATCGAAATCGTCATTCGTGGTGCTGTCACATGCACCGTTTAAACATATTTACTACGACACAGTTTTTTGAGTAATGAAAAAGAAACGATAAAAATAGCGCATTTCCTTTCAGTTTCTATGGATGCTGCATTCGTGAAATGTTTAAAAAGATGACATTTAGAAGTAGGCATTCCCAACCTGCTATTTAGCAAGCCCTTTCGAAACGTTCAGACGCATTATCAGCGATTTTGTTTACTGATGACGATTGTCAGACAGGCGGGAAAATGACGTCCATAAATGGAGAAGACTGCTATATGAGAACTCTGCTGGAATAATAGATGCTTCTACAAAATAAACTTTTCCGATTTTAATGTGCTCAAATCTCAAAGATCATATAAAACGGCTGTAAGTATTTAGTTTTAAAACCGTATACTTCAAAATATGAAAATAATAATAAAATATACAAATAATTCAAAAAAAAGATGCAGTGATTATCATATAGATCTCATATTTTTATTTTGACACCCCCTAAAAATATAAAAGGGAGATATATATTTTGGAAACTAAGAAAGAAAAAAAAATA
>BGPR01000038.1:1277154-1303998 GCA_013235015.1 Araneus ventricosus
CGAATAAAAGGGAGATATATATTTTGGAAACTAAGAAAGAAAAAAAAATACGTTTATGAAAATTTAAATGGCATTTTAAACTGGTAAATTTTTAAAATAAAGTAAATTTTGAGAGAAATGGAAACACTCGAATCCAAATTTTCTTTAAAACGAAAAGCAGCGGTCTTGCTCGAAGAAAGTGCCTTTTATATTTCAGAAAGGCTCTTGAAAGTGAGTATTTTCATTCAAAAAGCAAAAAACAAAAAAAGTGGAATGCAAAACATTGGAACATGTGTAAATATGGAAAGACTGAGTTACAACTGAATTTTTATTCGACTACGTTCAATCTATTGGTAATCGAAAATAATAATAATATAGTGTCAGCCCGTATCCCTCAATGCTCAGCATATGTTCAATTGTAACAGAATAAGATGAAGAAAAGTTTAGACAAATCTATTAAATTTCAAACTGCATCTTTTAAAACTGAAATATCGGACCTCTGTTTAACGAACCTCTATTTTGCGAATTTCTCTATTTTGCGAACTTTTCCTTAGAACCAAGAACATTTTGTGAATTTCTTCGTAAAATAACTTCCAAACAGCGAAGTGCATTCTCTATTTAACGAGCTTTTTCTTGTGATCCAATATATTTTTTTCTCCCTATTTCTCAAAATATTTCTGAACATTTCAAACTTATTCTTTCTTTTAACACATTTTGTGGTGATCAATGACCTTGAACTGGGTTTACCAGTCTCCTAATTCATCGAGAGCAGTAAAATCGCAGTCATTCTTTTCATTTCATCCAGGAGGTGCAACCTTTACCCCAATGTCCAGTTCACTAGAAAAACCTTCAATATCCTCCTTTCACCCTCAATGGAGATGTCCCGTGTCCTCGAACTTTATCAGTAATTAAATTTAAGAACGCATGTGGTAATGTATGCTTAAAATTACTTGTTGAAATAAATGCGATAATGTCATTAAAATTCATTAATTTCAAAATAAAACTATTTTTTTTTAAATTGAACATACTGTGTATTACCGGACAATGTTTTGTTTTATTCTGGTTTTCCTTACAGATTTCTTTTCGATGGGTAAGATATATAAAACAAATAGATAATAATTTACAAAATAAAGGAGGGATTAATTACTTTTTTAATAATAATATTTAGTGTTTATGAATTTAAAATCTGTTTTGTGTAGTTTAAAGTATTTTAGAAGGTGAGTCTCTATTTAACGAATTTTCCATATAACGAACTTTTTTTCGGGATTTAGCCACTTCGTTAAATAGAGGTCCGTCTCCATTATGAAGGAATTAAAGTTTATTGAAAAACAGTTAGATCCCTAAGAGTATTAAAAAGCATTTTTAAAGAAAAATTTCGATATCGTATGTCCTTACTTAGGAATTTAAAAAGAAAAATCCTGCTTCACTTTTGAGGCCGCGGTGGCCTAGTGGTAAGTCCTCGACCCCGGGACTGAAGAGTCGCGGGCTCGAAACCCGATTCCACCGAAAATCCGCCGTGTATGGGGCCTGCTGCACACCCAATCATGCGTAGTGGCCAAACGCCCTCCCGCTGGTGTGGCGCGGAAGCTTGGAGAGGGGGTGCCAGCCCAGGTGCCGTCCTCATCATCTGACCACGGTTAAAAATTACGAGATCCGTCCCTAGCCCACGTGTTGCTTCAAAACGGGACGTTAACCTAACCTCGCTTCACTTTTCGATTTTTTAAAAGAAATCCAAGAAAATTATGGAACTTTTCATACGGAGTATCCAAAATTCAACGACATCTGCTTTAATTCTGCAAATATTGATCCTAGACCCATACGCTGTTACAAAGTTGGGTAAAAGAGTTGTAGAATTTTACGAAATTGATGAAAAATTGCAGATGATTTTATTTCACGAATTACAATATTTTAATAATTATCATCCTCATGCCATATTGGGATTATTATCTCCCCTAAATTAAATTAAAATCATCATCATACACACTATATCCCACGGATTCTATATGCTAATGAAGCGACGTGCAAAATTTCAGCATTGTATCCTGAAAAGTACCAGAATTATATTTAATCAAAGACGTTGAGGGATTAACCTCAAATTAAAATGTAATTATTTTGAGCGTCAATACGAAAATCACTCAGAAATATATGCGAAGGCAAATAATATCTGCTTCAGATCTTCAGTTTTATCTACAAAGTTCCTCGGAAATCCTGAAAAACATCCTCAAATTTTACAAAATCCAATGCTGAAATTTCACATAGTAATGCACAGCGTGGAAATATGCCAGTAATATCTGCCTCTGGTAAGGAGATTATTTCCAAAATTATAATAAAAATTAGCTTTATCGTGTGCAGAGAAGTGTAAACTTCTGTCAGAGGAATGCACTTCTGTATTGGCATGGATAGGAAACAAGCAAGCTCTGTCGTGCTACAAAGTTTACATGCATTACTATTTCTTAACATTATCATTTTTCACCTTTTGTAATTGGTTTAAGATCCTGGAAATACGAATTACCAACATGAATTTAACTCTTGGAGAAGTATCGATAAGTGATGTTAGTCAGTCTTTTATCTTCCTATATTTCTAGAAATTTTTTTATATACAAAGATGGCATTTTGCAAATTATTTAATTAAATTATGGGGAGAATTTTACACATCGGTATGTTTTGTGAAGGGGAATTTTACGCATCGGTATATTTTGTGAAGGGGATTTTACACATCAGTATATTTTGTGAAGGGGAATTTTACACATCGGTAAATTTTGTGAAGAGGAATTTTACACATCGGTATATTTTGTGAAGGGGGTTGTAATTACAAGAAATGTAAAAAAAAAACAAATTACAAGAAATGTAAAAACAAGAAACAAATTACAAGAAATGTAAAAACAAGAAACAAATTATAAGAAATGTGAAAACAAGAAACAAATTACAAGAAATGTAAAAACAAGAAACAAATTACAAGAAATGTAAAATTATTCAATTTTACATTTCTTAGAATCATTTCCAAGTTTATATAAATTTTATAACATTCTGTACCTTTATTTACTCAATTTTGTAATTGAAGAAAAATGAATTGTAAAAAAAACACTATTTGGTTAGGTATACATGGTTTTGTAGAACACATGTCTCACGTCTGTCTGAATTGTCTAGGACCAATATTTACAGAATTAAAAGTGATATCAAAGTATTTAGGAAGACTTGCATATAAGTATGTCTAAATTTTGTTTAAATTACTGTGATTTATATGGGTATAGATTACTCACCGACATATAGAACGGAATCATACAGCTGTATCAGGAGATGGGGTTAGGAAAACCTCAAGTTATAGGAATATGTTTAAAAAACACTATTTGGTTAGATATACCTGGTTTGGTAGACCACATATTTCATGCCTGTCTGGGTGAAAGCAATTATCCAATATTTCTAGAGGAAGTTTTACTTAATTAATAGCAGGTCTAGCAGTCGTTGAGCAGTAGAATGTGTCCAGAAAGATGGGGTTCTCACGTACTCTTTCAGTCACGTCTTTTATCACGATCCAATGGTGACAAACGCGGTTCTAGCGTTGTGCTTCAGCACGATCGGCAAGACTATCCTGCCTTGACTAGTTTTTGGGGCCACTTGGAAACTTTTGTAAGTGACGACAATATAGAAGATCTCGCACGCATCTCTGTCATTCAGAATGTTTGTGCTTATGAGCTCCGATGATATGCAGGGGATCACAGCTAGAAGCCGCAAGGTTGGACACTTTCTGTGTAATTTGCAAATGTATCTAGTGTTCTTAATAAAAAGAATTTTGTAAATTTTTCTCTTATTCTCTACACACGGCCGCGGTGGTCTAATGGTAAGGTCACGGTTTCAGGGCCAGAGGGTTCCAGGTTCGAAACCCGACCCCACCAAAGAACCGTGGTGGTGTCGTCCCTGTAATCTGGCCATGTCCCAAAACAGACTTTACATTGCTTCAAAACGGGGCGTTAATATAACTAACCTAAACTTGTTCTCTGCACTCTGCAGCTTGATAACAGTATTTCCGACACTGCTTTGCCGTATGATTCCGATTCGTTTTCAGCAGTATTATATCTAAATTAACTAAACCCCCTATTAATGAAGATGCCTGTCTGTATAAATGAACCGGAGTAATCGGTTATTTATAAAGGGTGTTTTACTTAATCAACGACAGGTTTAGCAGTTCTGCGCAGTAAAATGTGGCTGTTTATATAATGGTTCTTTTACAAAAATCTGAAAGCTCTTAGGAAAAAACCCATTTGAATAAAAAAAATTAGTACATTTTTGTCTTTTATAGTCTGAGTATTCTTCTTTGATTTTAGTACTTCCTTTTTAGATAATACCTAGAAATTTGCTTTTACCTTAGCTTCGGAAACCAAGCAATCGATATGACAAATAGGTGAAAGAAAGAGATATATCATATTTTTGTGCTCATACAGTGTCCATTAAAGAGAGGTCGGACGACTACTAAATGAATTAGTTTAATACCGTAATATTTTGTCATCTCCGTTTTATTAATTGATACATTTTTCCGGTCTCTTACAGAAAAGGATCCCATTTTTTTAATCCCTGCCTGCAGGGGACCCTTGATAAAGTTTGCAAGGCCGGATTCTTTTCTACTTTTTCCAACAGTACTTTTAATAAAGTTGCTGAGTTTTAATACATTTGGCTATGTCTTTTTTAAAACACCAGACTGAAATTTCGGCTGTTCTGAAATCGTTGTGGTGGAAAATTTACATTGAAAAATTCTTGCATTTTCGTTGCATCACTTAGAATTGTATCGATTTTTGGAAGATAATCTCGGAATGCAACACATTTTATAATACTTCAATTTAGCATGAATTTTCTAAAATACTTTCGTCAGCTGGGAAGTGTAATTTGTGAGAAAAACAAGGAAAGGAACCCACACCGACCCGGCCTACCCGAAAGGGTGTAAGGCCCTTAGTGGGACGGTGGGGAATAATAATAATTAACCAGAGAAAAAAAGAGAGACATATACTGCCATTAGCACGAAAGGGAACAGTCCTCCAGTCTCCAGGGACAAGAAGAGCTGGGTGGATTTAGGAAACATAAAAATATAAGCCCGTATTATACAATAACTTATACAACAATACACCAAACTATTGCACATACTACACCCAAAAACAGGGGTGGAATTTAAATACATCTCAGAATAATCCTGAGTAATTACATTATTACAAAATATCAATTTACAATGTGAACCCAGTCAAAATAAAGAAAATTCACAAAATTGTGTGGCTGGGGAGAAATAAAGAATACAATTTCCGGGGGAGGAATTTATAAAAACATTTTTTTTCATTCCAAAGGCACTTTAAAATCCATATAGAAAATTTGATTAAAAAAAACCGAAAAAATTCAACCCACACAAAGAAACACACAAAAGGGTAGTTTTTTAACAACCCCACTCCCAAAAGAAATGGCACATCACATTCCAAAACAAAATGCCACTGAAAACACACATAACAAAGTTTTCAAGAATTCAAAAAAAAAAATCAAATTAAAAAAACATCAAATTTTCTTTAAAATAATTTAAATGCCAGACTTGGAAAACGTCCATAACTATAACAAAGTAAGGAAAAAACATATAATATAGAAAAAATTACTTGCAATGAGGACCCTAGGCTTATAATGCAGGAGATACATAAGCCCAATTAGGCACCCGTATTAATTCCCTTTCAATTCATTCCCTATTTCTTATTGTTATGGAATAGAAACGAAGTCCAGCCTCGTGCTTTTATTAGTCTTTATTAACTATGAATAGTTTCCACTCAGTCAAATTTTCCAGCTTTCCTTTATAAATTTACTTTGATGAGTGTCAGTTTTGATTTCATTATTCTCTGCACAAAGTCCTGAAGAGAACATTTTCCGAACCAATTCGAATTCCGATTCAAAGATTTTTCTAACGAACTTTTCATTTCAACAAGAAGCAATTTCTTTTATAAAAAAAATTTACTGACTGGGAAAATGCTAATTATTCTATTAATTTTACTGCGTTAATGAGTGTTAAATGAAACAAAGTTGCGCACAGTTGTTAATATGAAGCCGATCAAGCGTTGTATACAATTTTGAAATATTAAACTTCGAAAGATTACTAACACATTACCTGGAAAAGTGATTCTGATTCTGAATGATAAGTAAAACAAATTGAAAATTGAAAAAAGTTAAATAAAAAGAGTTATTTAAAAACTGAAAGATAGTTATTTATCCTTTTTACTTTCTCGTATACGAAGTATACAAAGAGAAAGCATTGTAATCGTCAAAAAATTCGAACTCGAGATTTTGACGAATCTCCACGTTTTAGACCTCCCTGAGTCCGAAAAACACAATTTGGGAATTATGTCTGTGTTTGTGTGTGTCTGTCTGTGAACACGATAACTCGAAAACTATTAGAGCTACGGGGATGAAATTTGGTATGTGGTCTTTAAACATAATTTGTAGGTTCATATCAAAGTTTGGACCAAATCCGTCAAAAGTTTGACTGTCTGTTGGTCTGTCTAATCTCGTACTTCTAAACATTATAATTCTTAAACCCTACGGCTTTGATAAATAAAAATTGGTATGAGGCCTGCTAACATGAATTGTAGATCCGTGCCTAATTTTCGTTTCAATCGGTTGGAAAAAGCATGTTCAAATCGCCTATTTGTCTTTTCTCATCACACAAGGACGCGAGGCCGTTATTGCGTAATTGCGCGATTCACTTGCGCTAATCCTTTCCGCTTCTACCCACGCCTTTCGCCTCCAAGCTTCCGATTCCCAAGCATTTTTTTCTCCACTGCATTCGGTAAGATTGTTCGTTTTACTGCCTTTTAGCTTATTTTTTCTCCACGTGTGTTAGGAGTATACGAGAAAGTTTAGGGGAGACCACTCCTTCTGGTTTCTACAGAACTCGAAAATCAGAAATAAACTTTGAGCTTATCTCTTTTTCTTCCGAATGTTTTTAAATGTGATTACCATTCTTCATATTATGATGATACAGAAAAGAACATCCAATAATGTTTATTGCCAATTTTAATTTTCGATGTATTTATTATTATTATTTTGACTTCTCGTGGCAAACGCATGATAGATATAAGCCTGACCCGACTATTAGGATTCAAAAAATAGCAGTTGAATGCTAGATTACTAGGAGGAATATAAAAAAGGGCAGTGTTCTTTTCCTGTATCTCTTCAGCATAAGACTCATTGCATGGGATCTCAACTGAAGGATGCCCGCCTTGTGATTGTGTGTCGGGTTTCCAAATACCAAATTATATGGTTATCAATTACCATGGTGCAGTGGGGGTGACGTATAGTAAATTTGTGTATTAATGTCCTTATCAGATTCGCATTATCGTATAAGGAGAATCAATCCATTGGATTACTTTTATATCAACCCAAAAGAATTTTGAAGCATTCTATAAAGAATATCTCTTGTGTGTGGAAATTGAAATTTGCAGCATTTCTCAGTTATTGAATGAAGAAGCCTTTCTCTATGGACTTCAGAAATAGCTTTAGCTTCCGGATATAGTCACTCCCTAGACAAGATAGGAGACAAGACAACCATAACATCCGGTGAATATTTCTCCCAAATTTTGTTGGATCGTTCGATGCAGGGAATAGATTCGTAGAGGGAAGATGTGTTTTATAAAAGAGAGTTCTCTTTAGCAGTACGGGGGGAAATGTATTATCAAATACTTAATAAAGATGATCTATTGGTAAAAATCAGTTGAATTCATAATAAGCAACCTTGTTTGGAAATGTTACCAAGAAATTAGTAAAAAAAATATTTCTTATTTGAACAGTTTGATTTTAAAAGGGGAAACTTTGATTTAAAAGGGGAAACAGACTGGCCGAAATTGCTTTTTTTTTTTTCGTTTTCGATTTGATGAGGATAGTTGCATCGTTTGGTGTAAAACCTGAAATTCTGCTATTCATAGTTATGTTTTCAAAGTTTCCGTATAATGTTAAAAGGGGACTTTCCGGAAGATCCCTTTAACATCAATTTTGCAGTTCATAACCAGATTACCAGTATACAAAACACAAGAAAAAATGCTTGGCCTATGACTTTCTTGGAGAAACATGTCAAAAGAACAAAAACTAACGTTTGAAATTTCTGAAAATTAATCCGTTTCGTCATTTAAAGTACACTAATTCTAATTGCCCTGAAATACACAAATAAATTTAATATTGCCCACAAGAACGATTACGGATATCAAAATGGATATCGGAAAAAATACAAAATATATTCCAGAAGAACATCATCCCTTTTGACAAGAGATCAAAACCTACCCACGAGGATCTTCAACTGACCCTCAAGAGAACTAAAATTTACACCACATTTTTATTATTAATTTTTGTTTTTAAATCTGAAATTTGTTTAAAATTCAAATTTCATATCTTATTTTGTTATAGTTGAGTTTAAATTTATTTGAAGATAAACAAATTTTAAATTTTATTTGATTTTAATTGATATTTCTGGTTTTATAATCGTTTTCCCCTGATTTTTTTTAAAATCTGAATTTTACTAAAAAACAATATCTTTCAATCTTAAATTTATTTGCAAATAAATAAACTTTTAATTTTTCTGATTTTAAACTTTTAGTTTCAATGATATTCCAGGGTTTATAATCATTTTTGCTGGGTTTTTTTTGCTTTAAATCTGAATTGCGAATAATTTTAAAATCTATTTGGATTCTTTTGAAAGAATCCGAATAAAATAATTTTGAACCTTATTTGAGTTTCCTTGATATTCTTGGCTTCTAATTATTTTTCCCTGAATTTTTTCCTGTTTTAAATCTTACTTTTATTTAAAAGCGAATAACTTTAAAATTCTATTTTATTTTGAGTCTAAAATTAAATTTATTCAAAAATAAATAAATTTGGAATTTTAGTTAAGTTTCATTAACATTCCTGGCTTTATAATCATTTATTCCCTGAAATTGTGAAACGTTTATACTGTTTGAGGTTAAAAGGGGACTTCTGTAAAATTTAGATTTGAATTTTTTCAAAAACTAATAATCGTAATAATTTTTATTTGTCAATAGGTTCATTTTCTAGTGTGAAAATCTTTAAAGATAGTTTGGACCCTAATTTCGATGTTGTTTACAGACCATTTGTTTTTTTCTCCTACTGTAAAATTTTAATGTCAGAAGTCCCCTTTTAAAATCAGTCGATTCATTTATCTTTTAATGTAAAATTATTTTAATATAATCTGAATGAAAGGCACGCATGATGCAACAATTTGTCCTAAATCTTCCCATACACAGGATTATGAACTGGAATGTAATCAATAAATGAACTATATCTAAATACTGTGCTGTCCAATGAAAGGAATTAATTGAATTCAAACGAAAAGTACTTTTCAAGAAAAGCTTTAGAATAGTATAGAGGCAGTTTATTCATCACATCTAACTTGTTTTCGAAAAATCTGAAAAAAACCCTCCTTTCATTAATTTTTGTAAGCTTTTGTGTCGAAATAAATTCGGTATTATTAAATACATGCAAATCTTTTAACTAGTTCATGTGCTATAAAAATCGTCATGCTACTATGGGCTCAATTAAAAAAAAGACACCTTTAATTAAAGTAAATACATACATTTGATATTTAGTCAATCTCACTGTTTGCTGCAGTCATGAAACCCCTTTTTTAATTATTAAATTTTAAACTGAAGAAAGAATCATTTGAAACATATTGTTACAAAGCTATAAAGTTGTTTCCCTGAGTTGATAATTTTGGCGACTTGGCGATAAATTTGGCGACCTTGGTGACAAATTTGGTGGCCATTTTGGCGACTTGGCGGCAAAAGGGAATTTTCTAGAAGGGCCTCGAACTTTCCACCTATTTCTACTGGTTTCATGAACTTTCTAGAGATTACGTCACTTCCTACGTAATGAAGTCACTTCCTGTTGAAAAGTATAAAGACAAGGTCTCAAGCCAAGAAGAGTTAGTTGGAATTTGACCTGCAAGCAAGCTGGTGAGTTAACAAGAAACCTTTGAGCGTTGAGATTTATTGGTAGTCTCTGTTGTGAAATTTTTTTTTTACTAGTGCTGTTTTAATACTTGAGTTATGTTACTTCGCTTGGAATATCTGTAAAATAAAGAGCTTTATTTTTTTAAATCCTGCTTATTGGACTGCATTCACGTACACCCACAAGACGATTTTGTCACAATATGCTAGATGGAATTGTACGTATTATAATATATATAAATGAGCATTTAATCTTTCATTTCAAAACATATATTTTGGTTAGATATAGATCTGAGAATCGTATATGTGTCATTTCCTACGTGCAACTGAATTTGCAAATGGATATCGTGTCTTAAAAAGAGATTTTACTGTGGACTTATTAGTAGCAGCATAGAACGGGTTATTAAAATGCTATACACCCCAAATGAAACAAATATACCTTTAAGTAAATCATTTTTGGCTGGTAAACGAAGCAATTCAACGAAATCCTACTTAGAACATAAACCTTCTTAAAAATAATTTATTTATAATGGTTTAAACAAGAAAACAGGTTTTATAATTTCCAGCCCATTTCTTGAATTTCATTTGCTCCATAAAGAGCTGTTATTTCAATAAAAGTTTTCATTTGGAATACGTGAACATTTCAATGGAATTTACATTTTAATTAATTTTGGTGGAAATAATTAGATTAAAGGAAAAAAGTCCTGCTTTAATTTGTGTTTCGTAAGATACTAGTAGCATACCGAGTAATTTAATAAGTTCTTTCAGTATCCAAACAAGTTCGCACATATTAAATAGTAAAGAGATAACGTAACGGTCTTCTTTTACATGCTGAATTCAAGCCTGTGTCAGGAAAAGTAAATTAAATTGGAATTTTTGAGAATTAGCTTCCTTCAGTGTAAAGCATATAGAAAAAAAGAGTATCAATGGTTGCGTCAAAAGAATGAAAAAAATATAAAATGAAAATTTCCATTAAAGACAGTAATAAATTGTTAATTATGAATTTTCGAGTTGAAATTGCAGCGGCATAAACTCAAAGTTAATAAAAATTATTTTCTTTTATTTAAAATAACTGTTTATAAATTTTCAACGAACTATTTTAACTAATGAAAATGGTAAGTTCTGAAATTCATTTTAGGTAAAATAAGAAACTATGATGAAAGTCCTGAAATAATAATTCTTTGCTCATGCAGTATAAGATACTAATTTTCACAGTAGTTTTGTAACAAAGCATTTTTAATTCACCATTTTTGTCTAAATTAATAAAATTTTGCAATCTAAATTCGACAACTAGAAGACAAATTTCAGCTCTGAAACATGCAAAAGTCCAAAGTCAAAGTAATAATCAAAAACAATATTTCATGTAGTGAATTGAGTTAATTAACTTAATTTCCTTTTGATACACACACCAAGACATACATTTTCTGAAATTAACCAAAAAAATCATTCATTGTAATGAAATAAAGTCTAAAAATTGATTATAAGATTTGAAATTGAAAAAAAAGCATGAAAGTAATTAAACTCCAAAGACGCTTCATCAGCGGGGAAAATTGATAAAGATTGTATTTTTATATGGTGTTTTCCACGCGAAAACTACATATAAAAACGATTCCCGATGAGATGCGCATGTAGCCAGTAAAGGTCAAATCGTACAAAGTAGGATATTAGGTGCGGGCCTTATTATAACTTCGAAAAGTCCCTAAATTTAGAAAGCAATAGATAAGAATCGCTAGTTCAATATTTTGAAGAGGATTGCAAAGCTCATTGGAACTAGGCGATCAATTTAAGACGGTGAAAGCAGTTTTATATCATATATAGAAGCTTTTAAGATCAGCTAAAAAGCTGATGATTTTTTTATAAATTTAAATTCAGATAATAAAATTTTTTTTAATCTTGTCATTAAGTTACATTTCTAATAAAAAAGTGAACAAAATGCATTTTATTATTTTATTATGAAAATAAAACAATTATTAGATAATGGTATGTCATTTATTGTAAAAACTTTAAAGCCACCCTTACAAATTACACTTCAAATTATTATTGATTACAGTCGTTAACGTCACTGTTCAATTTTTTCTATTGAGATATTTGTTACTTCTATAATAATTACGAAAATCAAATAAACTAACTGAACTTTAAAAGGGCCAATTTTGTCTTAATAAAGGAATAAGTAACCGGCTTAATAGAACTGAAATGGGAACTGTTGATGTTAAAAATGGGACTATAGTCTGTGGAGGCTGCCCTAAAGCTTTGTCACACTGAGATGAATTAAGAGTTTGGAATTGAGGATGAGTCGGAAAATCCCCAAGTAAAAACATTATACAAACGACTAGTTTAAACATTTACATGAAAACCCTTTGTAATGCTATTACTCGTTCTATGAAATGCCTATGCCAAAGCAGAGTGGCGTGAAACTCCTTTACTGATGAGATACAAAATGTAGAATTTAAAATTTGCAGGGCAAGTAATGGTTTGGGGTAGGGATGGGAAAAACCTATTCGGTTTAAACCGAAAACCGGTTTTTTGTTTCGGTTAACCGGTTTTTTTGGTTATTTTTTTTACCCCGGTTGAAACCGGTTATTTTTTTTTAAATCCAAAAACCGGGGGAAAAAACCTGGTCAGAAGATAGGCTCGATTTTAGGTTCGATTAGACTAAAATTTACCAAGTTATAAAGGTTTGAATTTATCATCTTAGGCCAATCACCGACAAACGCTTCCTCGAGGCGTTTGTTGGTTGGCAGATTATTGAAAGAGTCTTTATGAACAGATAAATATTGGACAATGGATTGATTTCCTGCAAAAACAATACTAATAAAAAGTTTTGTCTGCAAACGGCGTCTGTTTTGTGTAGCCAAAAAATATTTATCTCTAGTTGGAAATTCTGTGGCTTCCGAAAGATTAGTATCTACGTTGAATGATGTTGTTTCCGATGAGAGGTGTCGATTCGCGGATCAACACATTGCTGAAAGAGTCTTTATGAGCAGATTAAATGATAAATATTGGTCAATGAATTAATTTCTTGCGAAAACAATGCTAATAAAATTTTTTGTCTATAAGACTTACTTATTGCAATAATTACTCATTTATTATTATTACATATTGTATGAATTATTTATTTATAATCATTACTTATTACATTAATTAATTATTGTATTAATACTTACTTATTGTATATTATTATTAATAAAAAAATTCTGTCCATAAAAGTTGCTTAAAAAAAAACGAAAACCGGTTATTTTCAACAGTTTTAACCGCCAGGTTAAACCTGAGGTGAAAAAACCGTTTTAACCGAAAACCGGTCTTTTTCGCAATAACCGCCATCCCTAGTTTGGGGTGACCTATGGCTGCAGGTTACTTTTTTCTGCTGATAAGAAGTTAAGTTTGGATAGCCTGATGGCTTCAAGTATTATTGTCATGATTTGAGATTAAAAAACAATTTTTCTAAGAACTTCACTTAGTTACTGGATCTGTTATGACATGGGGCTGCTTTAACTTCAGTGGAGTGGAAGCCTCTTGGATTTGTTTCTGGAAAATGAATTCAAAGGCATTATTACTAACGACATTTGCCTGGAAAAATGAATTCAGAGGGATTATTACTAACCATAGTTTGCCTGCTGAAACATTTTTAGAAAAGGAAAGATGGATCTTCTAACAAAATAATGTATCTATGCACGCAAGTCTCTGAACAGGACTCAAGACTAAAAATATTTAAGATATTATTAGTCTTGATAGATTGAATGATAGATAAGGCCACCGAAGCCAAACTGGTGTCATTTGATCAACCTGAAAACGCATTTTTTAGCCTTTTTCTGATAATCTTAATTTTTATTTATTTATTTAAACTTTTGTTTACTTTACCTCTGGAAGCCTTTTTGTTGCTCTAACTTCCAAACACTGTCTTTTATTTAATTACTAGATGCCTACGGTAACCAATTCGTTCTCCAATCTTGTATTAATAGTAATAAGGCAATTAAGGCTGACATTTTCAGCATTTCAATATTTGTAAGCTGAAAGCAATAATTGCAATAAGGACAAAGGAATAAGTTTAAAAACACAAACAGAGTACAGGTTAATTAGTATAACTGAATTTTAATTCTTTATACAAAAAACGAAAATGTACAGTATGTTTTTGCATATAATGAACTTTGAGTTTATCCCTTGTATTTAAATGTTAAAAAATGATAGGTAAAAAGATTCTTTAAAAAATGGAAAAGATAATAAGTAATGAAAAATTTGAAGTACAATAATTAAATTTCTCAACTATAAGTAATTTACATATTAACACTAATTAAAACTCAAAATAACTAAATAAAGTTTTTTCTGCAAAAAAAATGCAAAAAAGAGGGAGAAAAGATGACGAAGTATTTGTTGGCACTTTCAAAGGAAAAAATCAAGCGAGACTCGAACCCTAGGAGAAAAAGTGGGAGAAACATGTCTAACCGATTGCGCTATCCAGTCGGTGGGATGAAAAGTTTGAAGCAGTTGTCATGGAGTATAGAGAATAAAAAGGGGGAGGGCAAAGAATACTGAAAAGAGAGGAATTATTTATATAAAATTGATCTGGAGAGCTTACAACTTACATGAAGGGATTTTTAATATTAGGGAGATTTTCAAAGAATTTTTTTTTTTTGCTAATTTTAGTTTAGAATAAACTCTTTAAGGCTAGGAGCTTAAGCGCATTTCTCAGATCAGTGTTAAAAATGTGGAAAGCTTCACCATTTTGCGTGTCATCCTTGCAAAGAGGCCATGCTAATCTTCTCGGTGTAGTTCCAATTTTAGTATATGTACTGCTGAAGCGATTACATCAATAATAATTTTGTTTTGAAGATACACGCGACCATTACAGCTACTACACCCCGTCTCTCCTACGTCAATTTCTACTCTCGCAACCAGCTACCTTAAAATTTCGATGAATTTAAAAATTTATAAAAAATAGATAAAATTTTCTATAATAATAAAACTGGTATCATTGGAAAGATAATATTTTGCTCTACGAAATTTGGTTTAATTTTTAAATAATTTAAATTTGAATTAAAATTTTTAAAAAACGGCTTCGATGTGCACATCTTCAGTATCCAAAGTATATTTGTGCCAAATGTGCCAATTGTGTGGTAGTTCTATGTTCTATACTCTCTTCTGTACACCGCCAACAGACAAACACACAGACATTCATCTTTATTAGTATTAGAGATTTTTCACAGTTAAAAATCATTTAATTCGACAAAAATTGGCAGTGTTGGTTATATTTTTCACAAATGGCAGTGCTTAGTAATCACAAGGTGATCCAGCATGCTATACGACCTAATTGATAAACGACTTGCGCACCACATGGTGAAATGGTGACTATATTAGAAGGTAGAAATTTTAATTAAATTTTCCATATTGTTATTCCTTTTATGTAATTTGAATTGATATTTTTTGTATCTTGTTTTTTCATGCTGTTTGATTCATTCAACTCTGATTTGTTTTTGTTTTTTCGAATGGAAATCACTCAACGTTGTCTTTTTCTACTTGTTAAGTGATGTTACGGGAAAGCCAAAGTTTTTTTAGCTATTGGCAGATAACTCTATTGTTAGCATTGGAACAGATAATTCTATTTATAAACGATTCTCGACAGAACTTCCCCAGAATTAATTGTCGAATTTTCCAAAGTGCTTTAGTTGCTAGTTTTTCCATTCTTAACCTCTTATACCAGCTTTAAGTATCGCATACACAGTGAGTGGACAAAATATTGGAAATACCTATTAATATAGTATGTGGTGCCGTATTAATGACTCACAAGTGTTACTTCACTATTTTTTGTATGCAAGTAGCGAATATATTAAACTACCGTCAACAATCTGTTATGAAGTTGTGGCCACTACGGGGGTTTTTATTGCAGTGCTGCATGTCAGACTTAACAGACTTTGAAAGAGGGCAAGTTTTTGGCGCTCATATGGTTGGAGTATCAGCGACCACAAGGGCTATTGTTGTGTTCTTTTCTCGAGCAGAAGGT
Source organism: Araneus ventricosus (assembly GCA_013235015.1). NCBI lineage: Eukaryota > Metazoa > Arthropoda > Arachnida > Araneae > Araneidae > Araneus > Araneus ventricosus. The sequence continues at coordinate 1,293,097 of BGPR01000038.1, forward strand.
CATGACTGAATACCGTATGAAAAGTAAAGCGACTTCAGTCAAGATAATTATGGACGAAAGTCAAAGCTTAGTGAAAAAGATCGTCGAATTTTAAGGCTGAATGTGAATGCGAAAAGACGACTGCAACCAAAGTATCCCAGGAACTCAACCAGCAACTGCGTATTCCAATTTCAACAAAACCAGTTAGAATGAAATTGCAGAAACAAAACATCTAGGGCAGAGTGGCAATTCCGAAGACACTTCTGACTGATGTGAATGCTAAACGTTACCGCAAGTGGTGCCACAACCATAAAGCCTGGTCGAACGAGGCATGGAAACAAGTGATATGGTCCGATGAATCGTCATTCACAGTTTTCCCCACAACAGAACATATATATGTCTGGAGAACTCTTTCACAAGCGTATGAACCAGATTGTCTTCACCCAAGTGTGAAGCATGGTGGCAGTTCTATCATTATTTGGGAAGCGATCTCTTGGTTTTCAGCAGGCCCTATTGTCACTATAGAAAGCCGACATTTTAAGCCTAGCAATTGCACCCTATGATGAAAATATTGTTTCCATCTGGAAACGCAGTTTTCCATGACAATAACAGTCCAATTCATAAAACTAGACCTCTCGCATCTTCATTGGCCTTCATAATCCCCTGATTTCAATATAATTGCACCACTGTGGTCTCTTTTAGAGAAAATAATCGGCAACTGATATCCTCCTTCATCATCTCTACCGAACCTCTCACGATTTCTACACTTGTAATTCTACACATATTCTAACACCATTCATGATTTGTATAATTCAATTCCTCGTGCATTCAGCCATTATGCCTGTTAAAGGTGGCCCTAAGCCTTATTAATAAAGCTATTTGTATTCGTTCGTGGTGTTTCCATTATTTGTCCACCACCTCTATACATACAGGGATATATATACCACTCTAAATGTGGTCCAAAAGCTAATTTCTAAACTGTTAGAGAAAGGCAAATATAGGCCTCTATACCACTCTAAACGTGGTCCAAAAGCTAATTTCTAAACTGTTAGAGAAAGGCAAATATATTCTTATAAACATATTCTTTTAAACACCATTCATGATTTGTAAAATTAAATTTCTGGGTGCATTCATGTCATTATACCTGCTAAAGCTGGCCCTAGGCTTTATTAATAAAGCTTCTTGCATTCGTTTGTGGTGTTTCCATTATTTTGTCCACCACCTCTATACATACAGGTAACCCAATCTAAACGTGGCCCAAAAGCTAATTTCTAAACTGTAAGAGAGAGGCAAATACTCCCAGTTGGAAAAATGCTTTAAGTGAAGTAAAGAATTAATAAATGTATTACTGAAAAAAATCAAGGAGTCTAATTTTTTTATTCCCTGGTCCTATTAGTCACATTTAGTAAAATATTCTTGGCACAATTATATACAAAATATTACATCTTATACAAAAGAACCCACTCTTCTGCGGCTAAAACCGACCGAGTTAGGAAGCTTGGAATATCGCTGGTTTAAACGATGGCCGCCTCCTTCAAACGATGCGCAGAGCTTGCTCGACGTGGCCGCTGATTGTTTTAGCATTTTTCCTTTTTCACTTGAAAGCATCTACCTGTGTCTATCGGTTTAGAAATGCCACTAAGTTATTAGTGGTTATTGGACCACGTTCATATATATAAGTACTTTATCATTACGATGAATACAAATTAATTAGGACTATGATGAAACGACGTGTTAATGTAAACGACATATAAATGACAAGCGTATAAACGGTGCGTTACTGTGTGTGTCATAAGTTTTGGAGTGGACTATAATAATTTTAGATAATGTTCTTATATTATACTAGCTGATAATCCCCGACGTCGTTGATCGGGATCCAAATATTTTCATATGCCTGTCACTTCTTTCCTTTTTGTCCAAATATTGTCAATAACTTCCCCCAACAAATGTAAATCGCTTCTGAATCCTTACTTGTTGTCACCAGTATATGGACAATCAATGAAACAAAAATGCATCTTTAAAATAAAACTTTTTATTCCAACCGACTTCTTTTAATACTTCATTCTATAATTATTTTTAACAACAATTTTTTTGTTGCCATTCTAGGAAAAATAAATTTAAAATAGACAAAGATAATAATATATAAAGAAATGCTATAATTTTACAAAATCGTCTGCAAATGATGCCGGCAATTGATGAAACAAAATCAAAATAAAACTTTTTATTCCAACGAATCTCCTTTAATACGCCTCAAAAAGAATAATACATGTAGAGAAATAAATAATAAATGAATAAAATTGGGGAAAAAATGCAAGAACCAACTTACTTTAATATGGCTCAAAAAGAATAAAATATAAAGAGAAATAAATAAAAAATAAAAATGCAAGAACTGATAAAGTGAAACACAGGAAGCGTAACTTTTCTTCTTGCGTATTTGAATATTAATGGAGAAAAAAGAACATAGGCAAATAACGCCCGAATTTGCCACTTAAATAAATAAACATCTAATTCGAATTTAAAATTTTTTTACTGCGTTCTATATTTTGTTCCGGTAAGTCAGACGGTCTGGGTGTACATAAAGTAGAAGAAAAGAAATGCATACATACTCAAAAAAATTGCTCTTTTATGTATATAGTTTATCCTATTTCCTTTAGTTCATATGGTTATCATTCTTCATGAAGCGTAAGTCTTGAAAGCTTTTTGTTAACATCAAAGATTTTTAGTGATTACTCAGAAAAAAGTTATTTTATACTTCTTAGTGTATATGGAAAAGCTTTTTTACATGCAATTTTTATCTCCATTCTTTGCATTTACTTTTATCCACCAACAATTTTATTCAAGGGAAATACATTTAAAATTTCTAATTTACGTATTTGCTTAGCTTCCTCTCCACAGAATTATAATTTATGTCCTTGTTTGGAACTGAAAAGGCATGTGTAGGTACAAGAAATAAACCTAAAAAAAATCTCTATTTCAAATTTATATACAATGGACTGAAATTTTGGAATGGGAAATTTTCACGAGAATCCATAAGAGACTTTTAATTATCTTAACTTTTTAACTAATTAATTATTTCTGTCTTCAAGAAAAAATTATGAATATTTCCAACCAGTATTAAGATAAAAAATATGTCTGAATAACTGAATACTTAAGTAGGTACTAAAATAAAAGGCTGCTTTGCATGAAATGGTGAATCACTTATCTTTTAGGTAGGATGAAGTGAATTCATTATTAACAGAAAAAGAGAGAAAATTTGAAGCAGAACAATGGATACAATAGCGTCAGTTCTGTATATACAGCTGCAAATTAAAAAGGTTCTCCTTATCTGCAAAATGTAAATTGTCTAAGAATAATCTGATTTTTCCCCGAAGTAGCATGGGAAAAAAGAACTTGTAAACTGTAGACTGCTTCAGACTGATAAATCTTGAACTTTTTTTACCTTTTGGAAGAATTTCTCTTAGAAAGCATTTGCTTGATGAATGGATGCAATAAATGAAATTCAACAAGAAACTATAAAAAGTTGTGATTGTTAGTTTCAGGTTATAAATATGTATAGCATTTTCTGGCTTTGAGATACAAAACATGTTAGTTAAAAGGGCTTTATTGGAAAATTTATAGCATTTTTAATTTTGTAAGCATTTTAAAAGATTTCATTGAGCGAACATAGAGAAAAAATGGATTAAACGCATCCTCGAGATAGTGATTTGCTTACAATGCTTTTGAGTAATAAAAACTCCTTATAACCACTTATGAAATAAGTAATTACGGTAATAAGTTTATTTAACGTGAACGCAAAAATTGAATTAATAAGAACACAAAGAAAGAATATTTGAAAACACAAAAAAAAACCCACAAAATTCTGACCTTACAAAAAATATTTCTAACTTAAATCCAGTTTTCTTCAACTAATTCCAGCAAAAATTTCTTTAGAAAGATCTATAATAGGATATACTTATTTTTATTTTTATTGAAACATTTAAATTACTGTATAAAGTATTTTAGTTCTCAAAAATACTGTAGATGGCACCACTGAAACCTACCGAGTACAAACGTAATTTTTTAAAAACTGATAATTGAGAGCTCTAAAATTATTAAAATATTGCATTCCCATCAAGACCCAATAAATATACAAAATTTCGAAACTCTTGTGCATTAAGAAGTGAATGAAAATCGATCACAAAATTCCAACCTTACATACAAACATGAAACATTTCGAACTCAGTAAAAGCGTTTAATAAAACAGTGGCTTGTGTCGTACCGTTGCTTTGACGATGACAGTGCCCCACTGGATGTAGTTACATAGTGGCTTCATTCCATTGAGACAAATTGTTTTGAAGGAATTGTAAAATGTTTTGACAAGAGCCTCAATCTGAATCTCGATTATATCGGGAAATAATGCACTGTTGTAGCTTACAAATGTATATAATAAAAGTTTTGTACCAACAAATGCCTGTCATTGACTGCCAGGCAGAACTTACTTTCTGAATTGCCCGCTACATTTTAAATGCATCACGTATACTTAGGATGATGTATACCTAGATCTTTATACAGTGAAATTACGTTTGAATGAAAAAGAGCTGGAAATGTTTACCTACAAAAAAAGTGGTCATACGCTATCGTTTATGGCAAATCTCAGCGCCTCAAGAGTCGAATCTTAGATATTAGTTCTTTTTTGTCTGAAGTATTGTGGCAGAGAGCGAAAAAGAGTCAGTAATAAAAGAGTAGAGCGTCACATATAAAATAACATAAGCCAACAACTTAATTAAATACCCTGGAATGCATATCCCATACTATCTTGGGTATAGCTTTGATAAACGGTATCACTGGCGATAATTTTGTTTTGGCGACTTTTTTCAACATCTTCAATATAGGACCTGTTGGAGATATTTTGTTTTGGTGATTTAACGATACGATGTTCGGTTAGGCGACAAAAAGTCGCCAATATAAGATTATCTCCAGTGATGCCATACATCAAAGCTGTTTCCTATCTTGTCACAATAAAATCTAAGACACGAAATGGCTAAAGAAATTTGATATTTTAAGTAATAAATACAACAAATTAATTTACATTCTTTTATTTTAGTAAGAAGTATGTATCAAAACAGAATACAAAATTCCCACAGAAGAAAAAAAACATGTGTTTTTTCTTGTCACTCATGTGTGTTTACTATAGTTACCAGGGACGAGACTTCAGTAGACAGGAAAAAGACCTTTATCTATTTTTAGTTGTTTGCCGGATAAATAAATAAAATAATAAAAAATAAAATAAAAATAAAATTGAAATAATTAAAAAGAAAATTAACCAAAACCTTTATTAATATGATTAAATCATTACACATTTCAAGCAAGACTAAAAAAAATGAATGTAGCAATTTATTACGATGCAAAGAATCCTTGTATATTAGCCAAAAGTGATCGAAATCATTTTAAAAAGTAGCGTTTTACCCCAATAAACAATAATACACAGAAGGAAAAACAATTATGGGCGATATCTTTAATTATTTCAAAGCTGACTTCGTAAGTATATAATTTTTGAAACTTTTAATCTTCGTAAAATATATTTTCTCAAAGCAAATGCAATTTTAAGCTAGACTTTTTTCCAAATACGAAATCATAACGATCGAAATATTTCGTGATACAACCACTCTAAATGAACTGGAGTGACTTCTACATTTCAAACCATGCACATTCAACTATTCCAATAAATCACGCTTTTTTATATAAAGCATGAATCTTGAGAAATCACGTTTTTGCTTCGAGCTGCCATAGAAGTTTAAAGATCCAGATCTCTATAACTGGTTGTGCATCATCCATTAACTCCTAAGGTCTTTTGAACTTCGTTAGTTCACCCACATTGCGTAAACGAAGGTTATTCAAGGAATGGGGAAAAAGGCTAACAAGTACCTGAGTGGAATTCAAAAGATGTGTAATTATAAAGCAACCTTTTTTAATTGTCTCACATTTGCGTCATAACTTCCCGAATAACTTTTGATTCTACTTCAGGTATATTATTTAAGCATTCGAATTCGTTTAGAATTTAAATTGTTTTATTACTTCCGTCTCTATAAAGAATCCTTAATATCGCTACAAATTACTTTTTAAAACGATTGTTATCGATTTTCAATTTAAAATTAGCACTAATATTATCTCACAAATAATATTTTCAATCTATATTGAACACTGAAGATTCATATTCTAAACTGATGATTTTCAATGTAAAATAAAGCTACCTAATAATATCTCACAAATAATATTTTCAATCTATATTGAATTAAGAACCGGTATGTAACCAATATGGTCAAAAGAATCCAAATCAATCGATCGGAAAACCAAACATGCGTTTTCATCGAAGATTCCTATACATAAACTGATGACTTTGAACGTAAAATTAGTGCTTAATGTTATCTCCAAAAATAGTTACCTATATTGAATTAAGAACCTGTATGTAACCAATGTGGTCAAAAGAATCCAAATCAATCGATCGGAAAACCAAACATGCGTTTTCATCGAAGATTCCTATACATAAACTGATGATTTTCAAGTCAAAATTATTAGCACTCAATAATATCTCACAAATAATATTCTTTCACATATTGATAAGAACCGGTATGTAAACCAATATGGTCAAAAGAATCCAAATCAATCGATCGGAAAACCAAACAGCGTTTTATCGAGATCTCTATACATAAACGATGACTCTTGAAACGTAAAATTAGCAACACTATGTTCTCACAAATAAATATTTTCACTTATATTGAATTGTTGTATGTAACCAATGTGGTCAAAAGAATCCAAATCAATCGATCGGAAAACCAAACATGCGTTTTCATCGAAGATTCCTATACATAAACTGATGATTTTCAATGTAAAATTAGCACTAATAATATCTCACAAATAATATTTTCAATCTATATTGAATTAAGAACCGGTATGTAACCAATATGGTCAAAAGAATCCAAATCAATCGATCGGAAAACCAAACATGCGTTTTCATCGAAGATTCCTATACATAAACTGATTACTTTGAACGTAAAATTAGCACTAATGTTATCTCACAAATAATATTTTCAATCTATATTGAATTAAGAACCTGTATGTAACCAATATGGTCAAAAGAATCCAAATCAATCGATCGGAAAACCAAACATGCGTTTTCATCGAAGATTCCTATACATAAACTGATGATTTTCAATGTAAAATTAGCACTAATATTATCTCACAAATAATATTTTCAATCTATATTGAATTAAGAACCTGTATGTAACCAATGTGGTCAAAAGAATCCAAATCAATCGATCGGAAAACCAAACACGCGTTTTCATCGAAGATTCCTATACATAAACTGATGATTTTCAATGTAAAATTAGCACTAATATTATCTCACAAACTGATGATTAGCACTAATATTATCTCACAAACATAAACTTCGGATGAGCTTCTTCTCCCAACGCGGGATACAGGTCATAAGAATGCCAAATTCATTTGATAGATAATTGAAATGAAAGGGTGGGCGTCATTAGAAAGAATTTTCGTTTGAAAATTCCATGCAGCCTCAATTCGAATGATATATAAATTTATTCATAACTTATTCGGAATTTCTTTTCCCTTTTTATAACCTCCTTTCTTCCTTTTATAACTCGCTTAATCTAAAAGAGAATGATGTTTTCTGTTCTCTGAGGCTATATTTTAAGAAACGAGAACAAAGCATTTAATATTTTAGTTTCGTTATTCCTACAAATAAATCAAATGGAAATTGTGATTATAGTAGCAATTCACTGACTTTTCGCTCTGTCTTGAATATGTCTGATAAGCGTTATGACGCTTTCTTCAATTTCTTATAAACTTTGTTTTCATCATACATGCACGCAACTTGCTATAGGCATTTCAAAAAATATTGTGTTGAAGCACTGTGTTTTGGATAATGAATTCATTCTCCTTACATCTGATTTTGATATGATTTGATGTAATCCGAATCTGTGTTGATCAGTCTGCAAATGGAAGTCCTTCAGACAACTTAATCAAGATTAGCATCAATAATTAGCTGATTGACGCAAAGAAAAGCATTCTTACTGAAATTTCAGCAATTCTTATTCATGATGAGATTTATCGATGGAAATTTGTGACTTGTAGAAGTCTTCCGAGATAAGTAACTAGTAGATGGCTTCAAAACAACCCAGATGAGCTCATGCTGGATTCATCACTTAACTAATCCAAAGGTTTTCAACTGACGAGATGTAGACAGATTTTCATCTAAGAAGTAGACAATTAATTCCTTAACTTTCAATCCTTGTCGGTCAGTCGTTAGAAAAATATGATGGTTAAATGCCTTGAGTATTGATAATAAAAGAAAAAGAAAATTGTAAAGATGATATGCATTTTTCAGATACGCGTCTTTAATTGAATCAGTTCATATGACATCGCAGCCATATGAAAACGTACATGCTTGTCATCCAAACGTGTAAATATTGACATATCACGATCGCATTTTCATACTAACATTTTATTTTGTCCTTATACATGTTTACATTGAATACGAACTGTTTGAGTTGAAAACTGCGTTATTATCGGCTTTGCCTTCTTGTATTGCAAAAAGAAAAGGCAGGATTGTAACTGCAATACAAACCTATCTTTCAAGTTTTACTTAAAAATTCTAAGTTATTAAACGCAAACTGGTAAATTCAAAGAGAGGTTTTAAATTCCTCTAAGTCCTATTGTGTACTGTCCTTTCAGACTGAAGAATTCACACTGTGTACATTTTATTAACTTATATAAAGTAAAAATATATTTAGTAAAAATTTTATGAATAAACCAAAATCAGCGAGAGCGTTCTCACCATACACTTCTCATTTACTAACACAATATGCCTGCTCTGTTCAGTCTCCTCATCATAAAACCGGCCATCTCACTTCACAGTGAAAACTGTATATTTTGATCATGAGAAGGAAAAGGGCGATAAAATCATGAAATGAGTCAAACGGCTAATGCCATGGTGGAATCTGTCTGACTCAACAACCGGGAAAAATCAGAGGCGCCCTTGCAAGAGGCTATTGAAAAAGAACAATGCCTGCGTAGATTTAAACCTCGCTCGAGGGTAGCATAAATTAAAAATCTGCTGACTGGGAAAATCGAAGAGGATTGACAAGAGCTGTCAGAGAGGAAAGAAGATTGCTCTACCTTCGCTCAGAGTTAGGCTCCTTTAAATAACAACTGAATGCGTGCCTGTATTTTTCGATTAAAATGGGTGGAAAAACGCTCAGGGACAAATGGCATGGCATACATCAAGTGAATGGCCGATTAACAGCGTTTGAATTTAAGGAGGTAGTTACCTAGTGGCGGATTTTGACAACATGGGACCAACGGCGCAAAATCTGTTGTAGGTCCCTTCCTACAATATCATAGTGTCGTAAATCTAAGTTGTCAGTCAACACTGCGATGTCTATCGAATAGAGTTTCTGAGGCTCCCAGATATTGAGGTTTGAGGCGAGCGCTCAGACTCGTGGGAAACCGCCTACTAGGTATACAGAGGAAGAGCCGGTCCGCAAGTCACGTGCCGCTAGTCATCAACGAAGGCCCAAATGGGGTGAAGAAACAAGAAATCATATAGTTTTGAAAATTAGACACAATGTTCGTGAGGAGCTCCTGAAGAACATAACTAAAAGTCCCTTCGGTCCTGGGGAGGTAGATCGTGTCCCTACTTAGATTCTCATCCCTCTTTTTAGTTTTTTAATAGACTCTCGAAAACTATTCCTGTTTTCAAATTACATGTGATCTATCAAATTAAAGACCGTAAAATTCTTACAAATACGTGCTTTTACTGTTCTAGGTTTAATAGTTTCAGAGATAACGGGTCTCAAAGTTTGCAGCCATCTTGTATTTCATATATATTCCCTTTTCAGTTTTCCTAAACTTCAAAAAACTATTTAATTTTCAAATTAGATTTAACAAATGTATGCTTTTGTTTTTCTTCTAGCTTTAAAAGTTTTATATAATTGATATTAAATTCTATGAATTTGAAAAAATTCTGATCTTAATCTTCTTCGTCCAGGCACGAAGGATTTGAAAAAAAAAACACAAAAAAATCCTATAGTTTTGTAAAATTGGCACACATGTTCGTGGTGTCTGTTGAACATATTAAAGTCCCTGGCTTAGAGGGTTGGAAACTACACTGCCATCTGAATTTCATCCCTCCTCTTTTAGTTTTTCTTGAATATTCATATTCAATTTTCAAATTACACGTGATATATTATATTACTAATAAAGAGAGGAAATTCTTACAAATACATGGTTTTAATTTTCTAGTTAATAGCTTCCTGAGATAATAATCCCAAAGCTTGCGCCATCTTGATTTCATCTCCTTATTTGTCTTTTTGAATAGCTGGAAAACGATTCAAATTTTTAATTACATGTAATACAGCAAATTAATGATTGTAAAATTTGTTTTGATACAGATACAAGCTTTTATTTTTCTAGCTGTAATAGTCTCTGAGATATGGTCTCAAATGTTGCTGTCATCTTGATTTCCTCCCTTTTTAGTTTTTTTTTTTTGAACATCTTGAAAAATTATTTAATTTTAAAATTACAAGTGATAAATTAAAGATGCAAAATTCCTACAAATACATCACGCTTTTATTTTTTTTTTTTTTTAGACATAACAGTTTTCAAAATAATGGGTCTCTTAAATTTTCCATCATCTTGGATTTCATAATCTTAATTTTTATTTTCCTTCTATATCTCAAAAACTATTCTATTTTCAGCACATGTATTAAAAAAACAATTAATGATCGTATTACTCACAATACATGTTTTAATTTTCATCTAGCTTTAATAGTTTCTGAGATATTTAAGAAAACTAAAAACGGGGTATGTAACCAATATGGTCAAAAGAATCCAAATCAATCGATCGGAAAACCAAACATGCGTTTT
>BGPR01000038.1:1320079-1367147 GCA_013235015.1 Araneus ventricosus
CTGGAAAAATTGAATTTTTATTTCATTTAAGCTGCCTAAAACTAAGAATTACTAAAAAGCAATAGTGTCAGGAAAAGTTAGCTAAGTTTGTAGCTAAATTTTCTAAGTTTGTTGTCTACCCCTATAGTCCCGGGTATTTTTAGAAGTCTATAAATTTTTTACCCCTCCCTACTTTTTCAAACCGTTCGCAGCTACTGCAGTCACTAATAGCTCGATTCCACTCCTTCGTGAAGAGAAACCCGCACACAGTCTTCCATGTAATTTCCAGGCTATTTCTGCCTACCTTTCACGCTGCATATTTTTACTTGATACTCGCATATCGTTTCTTCCACGTGTCACCAATCCGATCCACTCATCACGCTCCAATCTCCGCTACACACCACCAAGAAGGAAACTAGGGGAGACGAAATAGCCAAAAACCTCGAACTGACGAGAAGCCGGAAAGAATAAAATAAATATATATAAAAAAAAGTTAAGGTATAAGCTTTTATTCAAATGCGAAAACATGAACGTAAAAGTTGAAAATAATTTTTCTGATTACAGTAAAATGCATGATTCGAATAAAAGCGTGGGTGTCTTATATAGCACCTAATATTTTGTGTATATTTCCTTAAACAAATGGAATATTCCTAGAAGGTATATGCTTCCACGCTTTTATTCGAACTTTGCATTTTATTGTAATCAGGAAAATTATTTTCAACTTTTGCGTTTATTTTTTCGCATTTGAATTATATATATACCTTATTTTATTACTTATTTTTACTTACTTATACCTTATTATTATTATTACTTATTTATACATTAATTTTTGAAATTTTATTTTCTAATTTTTAGTGACGGCTGACACGAATGCACACGACATGTTAGGCATAGTTAACCAAATTCAATTACCGAACTCTCCAATATAAAACACATATTAAAATTATTGTATACACATGTATAATTACATTTTTAAAATGATTTAATGACATTAACTGCCGTTTCAATACGCGCCATCTGTATATATATTTCTCTTACGCAGCGCGATTGCTATTACATTATCTCGAATTTGAAAAAAGTGCGACACAGACCGAGAAACGAAACACGACTCACTTCCCCGATCTGACCTTTGACCCTCAAGCCGCTCCGAAATGGGGATGATTCACAGGCCGCGCCCCCTTCTATTGTGTATCGTCTAGTAGTGTTGTTAGAACCCTCCGTAACGTTTATCGCCCAAATATAGGGCTAAAATTTCAATATCATTTTGTTAGGTTTAAAATAGGTATAGATTGCAATTTTTTGCATAATATTGTATTGTCTCCGGAAACCCACCGCTGTGATAAATTTCAAAGCTGTAGCTCGATTGGAAGTGGGTAAGAAATCGATCTCAAGATTTGTGGTCAAGACACTCAAGTTGAATAAAAGCTTATAATAAAAAAGCCCCAGCGCACATTAACAATATGTTTACGGAGTACCTTCCCCCGCAGGGGGTTACCTTCTATCATGACAACATAGGTGAAGGCTTGACGGTCAATAAATTGACGTGAGGAAAAGCCCCAGCGCCATCGTAGAAGTTTATGGATCTCCTAGCCCCCGTAGGGGCTTATCTCCAATCTGGTAGGATAAAATGGCATGGCTTTGAGTAAACTGACTTGTACTTCAGTTGTGACTTGCTGGAAGACAGGAAAGGATCTGGGACTTCGTAGAGCAGGCTGTTTTTAAGGTTGGTCGAAGAGCCAATCAGAACTGATCTGTTGAGTGGTGGGTGGAGCTATGGAGCTTTGAGTTTTCAGGATGTGAGAGGTGGGATAGCCAAGTAATGGTTTATAAGGATAAATTTCAGTGATTTGCAGAAGTAATTAAACAATTTCGAGATCATTTAAGCCCCCAGCGCTCAGGGATAGACGCTTAAATAGCACAAAACTGGGTGATGTCACCAATAACCTTTGTGATTCGTTAAGGGTCGAAAGTCACTGGGGAGGAAGCTCTGCCCAAACCTGCAATGTCTGGTTGCTGGCTGCCACGTTGAACATCTTGAAAACACAACTCAGAAGATGAAAACACAACTCAGTCACTCTTTTAAAATCCATGTTACTTCAATACACCACGTGTTGAAACGTGATTTTCACTAACACACGTGCACCATTTTTTTTACTATTATTCACTTATAATGATATGATATAAATATAAGAAATCACAAAATATAACACACATATAGAACATATTCATTTCCAGATTTAACGCATACAAAGCACATTTACGAAACACACAAGCAATTCTGGGAATGAGTGCAGAGTAGCTTCACAACACTCCACGAGTGCAAAGTAATCCCGTTTTAAGGTACGTTTCTTGAGAAATATGTCATTTTTTTTAATTCGCTTTCAAAATTTTGGAATATTAAGGTTTTAAAATGACTTGCTCCCAATTTTATAATTATGTGAAAGAAGAAAATGATATAATTAAGGAAGTAAAATCAAATTTAAAATATGACTGGGCTATAGAACTTAAAAGTCCCTTACCAATGCTTGGGAATTATGGTAACCATATCTATTAACCCCTCGTTTTATTGTTCGGTTTTGTAACTTCTGTTTAAGATCTTTCTGCGCTGATGAGTTTTCCACAAAATCATGAACGTGGATCATAAATGCTGTATTGTTATTTTTTGTATGTCATAGCAACCTATACAAATACGTAATTTCCTTAAAATATATCTTGTAGTTCTGTAAATAATCGAGAAAAATTCTTTTAATTTTGATTACCGGTGTCCTTCGCAACCAGCTCAGTGTTAGTTAATGGATTGACTTACACGCCAACATCTTTGACGTATCGCCAAATAGCTTTGGTCAGAAATGCGAATGCCAGTGACAATTGTTTAGGGTAGCCTATGTAGATTGATTGCAGTATTTTCTTAAATTTAAGGCGCTGAGAAGGCGTGGTAGCATCTCGGATTCGGAACCGGATGGTTCCAGCTTCCAACTCTATTCTACTGAAGATCCGCCCAGTATAGGAGGTTTGATGCACGTTAAATCAGTAGAGGGTCAAACTCTCCTTGCTGGTGTGGCATGGAATTTTGGACAGGGAGAATCCGGTGCCATCCTCTTCATCCAAACACTGTTCAAAATTATGAGGTTCGTCCCATTATAGCCATTCTGATGCTTTTAATTTGGATGTTAATGCAACTAAACCTTAATTTCCAAAAATCAAAGTATGACTGTTATTCAAACTGAATTTATTTCTGGAACTAACAACTGAGTTTTCTAGGTAAGTATTCCACGCTATTAGTTGTCACGGAATTTGCCCATGATAAAGAGCATTCAATTTGTTTTTGGGGAAAACAAAACTTAAGATTCCAAAATGACGTTTCTTACAGATTGCCAAAAGTCTGTTAGATTTATAGTTATTCATATACCAAAATATTCATTTCCAATGTAGGGTTTATTAAATATAAAGGCATAAAACCGGCAATATTATATAAAAATATCCATAAAATATTTAATTAATAATTACTTATTAAGAGTTCTCGGGTTTACCTTATAATTCCTACTTAAGGATTTTAAGAAATGTGCTATCATCTTCTGTTTTTATTTGTCTGTTTTAAATCTTTTTTGAGAACAGTATTATAGTTAAAACCGATGAAATTTAGATTAGACACTAATTTTTTTTTAATTTTAAAATGTTTGAAACAATATCCATTTGAGACCCTGATTTAGAGGAGAAAAGTATTTTTTCAGTCATCGTGAAATGGAATCCTCGAAATCATTAATCTTCTTGTTTGCTGGGCAATAATAGGCTTAACTGAGTATAGCGGAGACAGAATCAATATGTAGCTAACAAAAGACTGAAATCTTACGCTTTTGATCAATAACTCTTTTTTCTGAATTTATTAAAATATTCTTCTGAATCATGTCTAAAAGGTTCATTGCATTGACTTTTAAATATAAGCTATTTTTTAGTTTTGGTATTTTAAGAACGGTAGAAATGCTTTTCTGAGAGCATTTGAAAGGGGGAAATATACTCTTATAATCAGATTATCTCGCCTACTAAAATTTGTTCACAAAATTTTCTCATTGAATAAGCCTTAGACTTTATGATAATACATGAGCAATTACCTAGAGAAATCTATTAGCCTGATAATCTATTCAGCAGTTTCTAGTTTCGCTTCCCTACAACACAAATCAGAAGACTTACCGTTATGCAATCTATGTGTGTTTAGGTGCGTTTGTATTGCTGACGCAGCGCTTGAACCAGGGACGTATTTAGTTTTCTGCTGTGTTCAGATCACTTCGCCCGAAAAATAACCAACGTAAAAAAATATTTATTTGATCATTCAATTAAGATTTCTTTTCATTGAAAAGGAGTTAACTAAGAAACGAAAATTTATCTGAAAAATAACTGTTATTAAATACAAGCACAATATGTTTCATAGCTTTCGCTCAATATGCTGGACGTATCTGCTCGAATTTTGGCTTGAAGAGATATTTGCAGTTTAAGTATACGTACTAATCTGTTCACACATTATATTAAAAATTACTAAATAGCGCAATAAAATTCTAGAAATAGGCCCATAAGCCGATACCATGAGTATCATTTTGATCCGATAATGGATCCAAAAAAGGTTACAAGGATAATAAAATTTTTTTATCAAAATTAGACAGAAAATACAAAAGGGAATTAAGAGGCATACTTGCCGATCACTTTTCCACATAATCACCAAATCTATTTAGGCATTTATCTGAACGCAGGACCAACTCGTTAAACCCGGCTTGGTAGAAATCACGTATTTTTGTATTTTCTGTCTATTGTTAATAAATAATTTTTTATTACCCTTATAACCTTTTGACGTAAACTTACATCCCTCCATTGTGGTCTAATGGGGTGTCGGAAAAGGAAAAAATTATGACGCCTTTCGTGGTAAAGTTAAATGCTTATAGCTCCGCAAACAAATAACATAGAGAGTTCGTTTTAGTTTCATTTAACACAGAAAAGTGGACACTGAGGATTGAAAAAAGAATTTTAGAATTTGAAATTACGGTTTAGTCACAGTCGAGTTGCAAAGTTGGTGAAAATCACGAAGAATTTTGATGACGTTACAGCGACCGATGCGCGCGCACGCAGTGGCCAACCTAGCTTCATACCTAACTGTCTGGCGGCCTCAGTCGCTGGCTGCAGTCGGTTGTGAGCGGTATATTAACTGGATTTTCCAAATTTTGTTTCGTAGAAATTTCTAAAAACTGCCAAAACGAGTCGACGAAGTGATTTCTTGAAGCGGAGACCAAAAAAAAAAAAAAAAAATCACGAATCAGTCACATAAATTGAGAGTTACAAAGAGCTACTCCAGTCACATAATCTCAGAATCACAAAGAGTTATTTCAGTCACATAATCTCAGAGTCACAAAGAGTTACTTCAGTCACATAATCTCAGAGTCACAAAGAGTTACTTCAGTCACATAGAACTACTTTAGTCACATAGAGCTACTTTAGTCACAGAAAGTCGCAGTTGAGTAAGGTAAGTAAGTTTACACCCCTCAGTCCCAGCGGCCGTTTCGCAAAGACAGCCTCCCGTCGATACTTTGTCAGGATCTATCCTCGTACACTGAAGAGCCTAAAAAACTGGTACGGGCATGCGTATGCAAATAAAGATATATGGAACCAATCAGAGTACGGCGCTGCGGTCGGCAACGCCTATATAAGACAACAAGGGTCTGGCACAGTTGTTAGATCGGTTACTGCTGCTACAATGGCAGGTTATCAAGATTTAAGTGAGTTTGAACGTGGTGTTATAGTCGGTGCACGAGAGATGGGACATTGCATCTCCGAGGTAGCGATGAAATTTGGATTTTCACGTACGACCATTTCACGAGTGTACCGTGAATATCGGGAATCCGGTAAAACATCGAATCTACGACATCGCTGCGGCCGGTAGAAGATCATGCTAGAACGGGACCAACAACGACTGACGAGAATCATTAAACGTGACAGACGTGCAACCCTTCTGCAAATTACTGCAGATTTCAATGCTGGGCCATCAACAAGTGTCAGCGTGCGAACCATTCAACGAAACATCATCGATATGGGCTTTCGGAGCCGAAGGCCCACTCGTGTACCCTTGATGACTGCACGATATTAGGCAGGTGTGCCAGTTTTTTTTTGCTCTTCAGTGTATATACACTTAAAAAAACACTTATTATTTGAAGGCATTGCTTTCGTATACATCAAGATTCAAAATATCATTCATATTATTTTCAATTTCACAAAAAGAAGCTATGAAAAGCGTTTTTAAATTTACAAAGAGACTTCCGGGCTTTCTACATGACAGGGAACTCTGTAATACTGTAACAATGTGCAAGTTAGAAATCTTATAATAAGCTATTCTAGCATGCAAAGTGTACACATATTCCAATAAAGAAAACGACTTCGCACTTTGCATGAATGACGAATAATTGTCGAGAAATTTGCAAATGAAATATGGAAAATTTCCTTATTATTATTGCATATGAGGTAAGAAAAGTCACTTTTAAAAGTTCTTTCTTATCTTTTCATTCGGTTTCAGGATGGAAATCATATGTCCATGGATATTTATTGACTATTTAAGGACTGCTCTTTTTATTTTTAAATTAGCAATATACAGATTAGTGACCAGAAAGTCTGACAATTGGTTAGAAGAAATGAAAGCTATTCTGAGAGATATTAATAATAAAAATGCAAAGAGGAAATTTTAAATATGTTTAGACTTCTACACCAATCAGCGGGAAGATCCTTGACGGATTTAACATGCACCAGGCCAGTATACACGATGCTTCGTGGAATCGAATCTTGAACCAGCCACCTTCCTTTACCAAAGCGGAGTCTGCTTTCAGCCCAAAAGAAAACTGAGAAAAGTTGTACCGTACTGAAGGTGAGGAGGTTTGTTGTAGATAGTGTTGGCTGAGATGTCATCTTAGCCAGCTTCAAGATCCAAAACAAGTTCCAGTAGCTTCAAAATCAGGCGTTAATTTAAATAAACTAAACGAAGTCTTAATTACAGTGCAGATGGCTTTTTAACCTACAAAAGGATAAATTATTTTGATCATATAATGATCAGCTTTCAGTAACGGATTTTCAAAATCGATTAGCTATAGTTTCTGACACCAAATCTCAAAGAATTTTAAAAGGTTATAAAGAAAGTAGCTTTTTGAAATGAACAATAATGAATGAAATTTTCAGACCCGGCAGCTTTGAGGGTCGAATTCACTGTTAAGATTTTGATTGTCAAAAATCACTATTAAACTATTTAAATAAACCCGATAAAATAAAGCCTATTTTTGCAGTTGCTAAACATGTAAGGAATTGAAGATAAAACATTTAGAAGGCTAAGAAATTTAAGTAAAATTCTAAATTCTATAAAATTGATGGAAAATTTGCATTTAAATTTAAATGCATTTTAAATATCTCACTTTCAGAAATGAGCATTTCTTGTCTGAATACCTTGGAATAGATACGAATTTCAACTGTTTCAGTTGATTTCGATTTTGCTTTGAAGAGAAAAGAATGAAAAATTATGTGTATAAATTGCTCCAATTACAACAGAATTCATTCTGGGGAAAATAATCATATTTAGTTAGTTAATATCATATCGAGTATCATATTTTGAGAAAATGATTTAGAATGTATATCCTGCAACATTGTTAATGCACTAGCGATAGAGTTGAACAACATTAAGCCGAAGATACTTGACGCTTTCATACATTTCAAATGTAATAAGTTAACAGTCTTGGTCAAAATTTAGAATAAAATGTGATATTTACAGCCGGGAATCAGATAATTTGAAGTTTCGATCCGATTCAAAAGTAGTTTGACATAAATATTTTGATTTAATATGCAAGTAAAACGAGAAAAGTTTTTCATTTCTGAAAACATGACAGGGTCTTCCGTTTCTTCTGCTTTATCAGGAAGGTCAAAGAGATAGTGCGGATGGCCTACAGGGTATTACTGAAGAGAACTGGATTGGCTTCACCATTTTTTATCGAAGTGAATGGCTGCCTGTATAATGAAATTTCTACTTTGGCAACTATTTTCCTGGAACGAAGGAAGGCACCGAATTCTTGACCTTTCAAAAGTCTTTCTTCGAAGAAAAGATGCATCTCTCATTCGAAAACAACTCTAACTTTCTAAAACACTGAACTTATCCGTTTATTTTTCTAGACTTTCCTATTGATAATTTTCTTGCAATTTTCTTTTTTGAAAATGCAAAGACGATACATTTAATATTTCTTTTCTTTTTAGCTTTTTGGAGAGATCCGCGATACATGACTCTGCCTATAAATATTCACAAGGATTCAGTGACTCTACAAAGAAATGGCGCCCACTTTTCAACATTATGGAACACCCGAGTACAAAATTTAAGTTTTTTATTTTGTTATGTAGTTCTTTCACGAACTAAAACTTCTGCTTTTTATGAAGAAAGGGATGTTTTTCAATATCTTTACTTTGTAAATTTTAGAGACGAAAAAATTCAATTATGAGAAACAATTTTCGTCATCAGGAATATTACCCGAATCACCCAGATATCCCTCTGAATCGCTCCTTTCAAAGCCAAACTACTGTTATTCATTTTCATTGTACTAGTTGAACCATTGAGCTTCACGAGCCTCTTAAAAATGCTGAACCGGCAATTTCTTATCTATTACATTTCAAATTAAGGGCATTCCCTATTTCAAAGTTATAAAAATTCCCGCCGTTAATTTGAAGTTGTTATCACGATTTTGCGTTCATTGTTGATATTCGCAGCTTCCTGCCCAAAATTCTTATGGACTGGAATCACCTAAAATTTCAGCTAAAATATTAATCAAATGCCTGTTATCTTTAAAAATCAAGAGGAAACTAAAATAAAATATTTTTGAAGCTTTTCGGAAGGACTGCAATTCTCTTCAAAAGTTATGAACGTGTAATGTATGTAAACGCATTCATAATGTAAATCGCTATTTTCACATTGAAACTGACATCAATTCAGTTTTTCCAAATAGCAACACCCCGGTTTAAAATGTGAACACAAATTCTCTGGATAAAGTTTGACAGAATGCATACAAAACTTCGTCATTTCAATGAAACCGTTTTTGAATTAAGAGCAACTGAAATTCATTCCCCCTAAGAGTGAATAATGGCTCTCGTTTTTTTATTATATCTCTAGAACTAAACAATCGATAATCATAATTATTTTTATATTAAAATTCTGAATAATTATGCATTAATACACAAATTATGAATTTTTAAAGAGTTAAAATAGTGTTTTATAATTTTTGTTGTTATTTTCAATATGTATTAAAATTTTATGAACAGCAACATATTTTTTAAAAATTGTTGGATGGCAATCGATTCTGCAGTAGCTGAAACACACTTGTACAAAATGTTCTGTCAAGTTGTTACTAAAATATACAGTAATAATACAAAAAATGTCGGAAGAGCATTTTTTTAACTGCATGTTCAACCTGAAATGAAACAGAATGTTACATCACTCCGCTTTCTAAGGTATGTGGATTAATAGCAATCAGATGTTATTACCCATTCCCGGACACGACGGCTCCTATTTTTGGCGATATATAGGTAAATAACAACTGTAGCCGTCCTGATTGCTTTCATTAATAAAAAAAGAAATCTTACGACTAATGCATTTATTTGTTAATTCCTCTGTACACCATTGAACAAAAAATGATGTATTATTCTAGATAACATGTAGTTGGTTTTGTGTGAAATTTCCATGTCTTGGAAATAGTCAAAACATGTTCTTTTCAATAATTTAATGATAGTTATAGCAGTTAAGTATTTTATACATTTTTCGCATGCCAGTCAGTTGAAAAGTGTGTTTCTGTTAGGAATCGCTATTTATTCTGTAAATATTTTATCATGAATTAGTAGAAACATTTGTTTTGGCATTACTCTGAGCGTATGTGTATATATTTTTTGCTTTATGTGGGATAAATTTTAATCCCTGAAATGGAATTTTATGAAGATTCCATACACACTTACAACGTCTGTGGAAACTAATTCAAATTAACGACTAAAAATCTTTTGCTTATAGAAACAATTTTTGAATTCGTAAAGCGGGCGGTAACCGTCATTTGTTCAGAGGACATAAAAGTCATGATAAGCAAATTAGGGTTACAGCCATCGAAAGTTTTCCTGGAAAAAAATGTGATCATTTTTACGTCCAGACATATAACTGACACTTAATTTCCTGTGTCAGTAACAAGCAATTATAAAAAGTGCGTTTCTAGACACGATTTTGAAACTAAACGTAAGAGACAATGGGTTTAAATATTTAAAAAATCCGCTATTTATCTAACATGTTTAACCCTCCCTCTCCAGTCCACGTTAAAAGCAGAAACGTATATAAAAGCAGATTACTCCGGTGATGGCAAATGACCGGAAAGGGTTAAAGAATACCATGCAAAAAGGAAAGGCGTTGCTATGCAATCGAAATGAACCTCTGAGAAAAACTTCGTCTTTCTCGTTCTTGCAAGTTGAAACAGAAAGGAATAGCTTCATTTTTAGATAAAACCTGCGTACAGAGATCTAAAAAGTCATACGGATTCAGTGCTTGCGAATTTGATAAAACAAAGAAAATTTCTGTGTTTATTTTTAGCACAAAACTCTGTTGCACTGAAAAACCTCTTCTCATATTAACCTGTTAACCTAGGAATTAACTTTTTTTTCAATTCGTTTCACAATGAAATTTTAAGTCTAATGAAATTTTATGCCGCAATACTCTCCACAGTTTTATATTCAAGATTTTTAACGACTGTTGTCCAGATGAATATTTCTTGTTTCAACATGCATTTAATATACATGTGTATACATTTAAGATAAGGGCATCATAACAACATTTTACACATATTCTGATGTTTTATAAAAAAAAAAATTAAATTGGCATATTTTGAATATTTTTTATAGATTCATCCTCAGCATCGACATGAAATAGATAGATAATTGATTTACAGTATTAGAATGATGAAGGATATTTGAATGCAAAGCAAAGTATTTGATTATACAGAATGTTCAAAAGAATTCTGGAAATCTTCATTAGAGCGAAATGAAGCGATCAACATATTTGCAAACATTCTGCAATTTATCTGCTGTCATTTAAAACATCGCCATTACGTAATACAAAAGTTATTGATAGAAACGGTATTTAAATACTTTATTAAACCTTGTTCACTGTTGACATACACAGGGGGTTCCAAAAATGACTGTCTTTTTATAGAAATGAATTTTAAAAAAAAGAAGCTCTAGAAATGCACCCTTTCTTGCATTGTGCTTGGAAAAACAGAAAATTTCATCTAGCAGATTTTAAAATCAGTTATAAAATTTGGCGTCAGATGGAGCTGAAGGTTGGAAAAAGTATAAAGCGATTTTTTCAAAGTGTCCACCGCTTGCAGCAACAGCATGTTGTAGTCACATAACAAAATTTTGGAAACTCTTGCAAACGTTTCAGCCGAAATGACCTCACGTGCGGCAGAGTTATAATGTTTTAATTCTGCAGTCATTTGTGGTTGAGGCTATTGTCTGATCTTGCTGTTGCCCCAAAAAGGGTTTTTTAAATCCAATCAATAGGTAGGCCAATCTATACCCTTTCTCGTACGTAAAGTAAATTTCACGATAAATAATATGTGGTTGTCTTATTATGCATTTCGCAAATTAAGCAGTTGTGGAAATTTTGGCAGTATTCATTAGTATCACTTTATTTATTAATCTACCAACTAATGCTCTGCTAAATAAGGAAAAGACTTGTATAATAAAGCATAATCCTACAAACGATGATGACTTCCATTTGTTGAGCCCGTTCGGAAATTATCTACGCATGCATGACAACCAACTTATTGCTTCACCTTTGCAAATGCTTTTCATCTTCTCACTCAAATTTTTCCTCCCAAAACTCTTTTCGGAAATCTCTTTTATACCGCCAGGAAGAGATTCCATGGCGGTTCAAGTGGTGGTAAGAAGAATATCATACTGTTTCAGAAATTTTGTAGAATAGCAACTAAAAAGGAATTCCAGCGGGAGTCAAAAATCAATTAATACTGAAAGACAAAAATTAACAAGTAGCCGTTTTTAGCTAATAATTCATGCTCAACCATCGGAAGTTTAAGGACGCGATTAGGTTCAGTCGATTAACAGACTGTACTATCAGATAGGAATAGCATCTTCGATTTCAAAAGATGTATCAGAAAGTAAGAAGAAATTCGATTCCTGTAAACAAGCTCTATCAAAATTGTTGAAACATTCAATTTTATATTTATCTTTACTAAACTAACTTTTTATGATAAAAGTAGTGCTTACAATTGAAGAGGTGATATGCTGAAATATTTTATTTAAATAGACAGAGGGAAAATATATAAAAAAAAATAGCAGCTCTAAAATCGGAATTTTCTCCTTTTCAGTTCAAAAAGCTATTTTGTTTTTCGTAAGAATATCATATTAGCTCAAAAATATGTTATTGTTATAGCGCATTTTATGGAAGAGTTATATTAAAAGCTATAATTAGCGATGAGACCGATGATTAAATAATTCTGAAGCATTAAATGCTAAATTAATATCTAAATAATGTTTGTTCTCTGATATAAAATAATTATTTTATATTAGAGAATATTTTATCTTGATTCTGTCTTGCAGAGAGATGCGCACATTCAGTTTTCTAAATTTTACTACTGCATGTAAAAACTAAAATATACTGTGAACATATCCACCAGCAACAATCATTAGATAAAAATTCCTATCGGTATTTCTGAACCAGACTTTTTTTAGATATTATAAAATGAAGCGAAGGGAGGGGTAAACAAGAAGAAATCATGACAAACAAACCATTTCTGGTTCTTAAATAGCCGCTTATTGGACACCGTTTTCTAAAAGAAATGCCTTGAATAAAGCTTTTCTTAACTGCATAATTGTTCCTTCTTCTGTAATAACTAATGAGAGCATATTTTCTGTTTGGAAAATGTGTTGTCGTTTTGATTTCAACTAAAGTCATTGAACACTTGAGAGATATTTAAGTATTCTTAATCATTTTAGTATCGTAACATCTATGAACTACTTAATTCTAGTTTATAAGTTTAAAAATACGATAATTCGAGGCAAGAATGGTGCAGGGGCAAAGTTTTGTAGTTAATCATGGTTCGTCATGCAAATTGAACTTCCAAAAGAAACAGACATCTCCAGATCTTTACTGTTGATCAAAATATAATTGTCCCGCGATATGTCAATAGCTTATGTCAGTTACACTTATTCTCGTACTGCTTACCTAAGTTATTGAGATTTAGTTTAGTTATATTAAAGTCCCGTTTTGAAGCAACAAGAGGGCTTTTTTGCGACGGACCTCGTAATTTTGAACCGCGTTCAGATGACGAGGACGACACCTGAGCTGGCACCCCCTCTCCAAATTTCCGCACCACACCAGCGCGAGGACGTTTGACCCCTACGTATTATTTAACGTAGAACAGGCCCACATATACGACGGATTTTCAGTGGAATTGAGTTCCCGACATGGCACCCTCCTTCCCCGAAACCGGTATCTTACCACTAGGCCACCGCAGCCCCTAAGTTATTGAGAATAAAACTTCAGTCATTGAACAATAAATATCATTGCTAATGGAAACACATCAGCAATTGAGGATTAACCATTTCGCTACTTTACATTAAGATGGGCACTGAGCATAAGAATCAGTTTTATAAAGATACAATTTAGACCAGTGGGAGTGGCCTCCCCTAAACTTTCTCGTATACTGCTCAAAAATTTGTCATTTCCCCTCCCCCTGCGTGGATAAAAAAATCGAACCTACTGTAACCCAGAATGCAACGAATATCAGAAGGTTTTTCATTGTAGATTATAGTGATTGTAAAATATTTAGGTGAAGAATCATATTCAAAGAAATGCCTATGTGTTAAAACTTAGCAATATTTAAGCTTTTCACTCTAGCAAGCTCCGCTAATGCGAGGGCACAAGCGAGCGAAAACAAAACAGGAGATAAAACGAATCTATCACAAACTCCGTCTCAAGGACAAAGTGGCGTAATCCTTCCGCTTGCTACCAGAGATTGCTACCAGTACGTATGCGCATGGAGATAAGTTTTGAAACGAATGCTTAACAAGTATGCGATTATACAGACCGACAGACAGTCAACCCGTTGACGGATTTGGCCCAAAATTTTATACGGACCTACATTCATGATGATAAAACTGTGTACCAAATTTTATACATCTAGCTATTCAAGTTTTTGAGTTATAGTGTTCGCATGACCGCGGGCAGACAGACAGGCAGACTTCCCGCAGACGGATTTTGTCCAAAATTTGATAGAAACCTACAAATTATGTTTAAAGACCACATACCAAATTTCATCCCCGTAGCTCTAATAGTTTCCGAGTTATCGTGGTTACAGACATACAGACACACAGACAGACATAATTCCAAAATTGTGTTTTTCGGATTCAGGGAAGTCTAAAACGTGGAGATTCGTCAAAATCTCGAGTTCGAATTTTTTGACGATTACAATACTTTCTCTTTGTATACGAGAAAGTAAAAATGACACATTCATTTACATAACATATTTAATGTCATTTATACATAAAAACACATTTTAAAAATGACTTTGAGTGAAATCAAAAGAACTGATTGAATCTCAACAGTAAGCTTTGAACTGCTGCTGGGTTGGCCAGGTGGTTTCCGTTGCCTAGGTTCGATTCCCGGATCCTGTTGTGAGTGAGATAGAAGCCCTACTTCCGCAGTCAGGAATTACTAATATAATAGCCCAGATCTGTCTCTCATTGATCTGGTAACGCTCTGACGTCACCAACAATAAAATTTGCGCCATAGCACTGCGAGACGTTAAACAGTATTATTTCATTGTCAGAGCACATAAATTTCAGTAATTTTAAATTTAAAAAAGTAATTGTCGTTCTAATTTAAAATTTAATAGCTCTTAAATAGTGAAATAAAATTCTCTATCGATTGATTTAAAATGTATCTCGCTATGATCAATAGTTCCAGAGAAATTTTAAATTATATTAATCATATATTTCAAATTAATTTCCGTTTTTTAATAGAAAGTAGTAAATCACGTCAGTGGTATATCATGCGCGTGATATAGTTTGGACACCACGATGCATCCGATTATTTATTGCAATCGGGATGATATAATTTGATAATATTTTTTGCCAACATTTGACAAGCAGAGAAGTGATTTGTTTTGATTAGAATTTCGAAAGAAGAATGTGAATAATATGTAAATAAAAAAATATTTCCTGTCATAAAACATGTTTATTTTATCTGTTTTCAGTCAATGTTAAATATTTCTCTCGCATATATATATATTTAAACACGTCAAATTTGATGGGAAATCTCTCGAATGAAGAGGCAATTTTACCCGTCATACCATGACGGGTGATTTTCTAGTCTCGTTATAACAGCCCCCCTCCGCACACACTTGCCCAGGCAAATATTTCCGTAATCAAATCTTTCTAATTATTTATGTTTGCCTTTCTTCAGTTGCCGTTAGGGCTCAAGCGCCAACCAAGTTTTGAAATCTTACTCTTTATAAAACTGTCTATAAGCAGAGGGAAACGAGAGAAAAGAGTGACATTGTATTGAAATCATTAAAATGAATTCTAATCATGAGGGGAAATTGAGAGAAAATTTATTGTAATAAAAAAATGTTTAAGGAGTCACTGGACTTTACAAATGAGATAGATTCATCGTCTCAGTCTAAGAATTCATAAATTTTAAAAATTTATCAGAACTAATCGCTTCAAGATGTCTCATACTGTTGCTCATGTGAATGCATCTCTCACTCTTATTTCAGTAGAAAATCTGTTGATTTGGAGAATTCTAGAAATGAACCAGCTGTTACATTTGAAACTTCTTCTCTCAACATGGACCTTTCCCTGCCTACCTCAAAAGGTTTCACCTGTCTGACAGCGATTATTGTAGCTGTGGTGGAATTGGCACGGCACTTCACTATGCCACGGAGTGTATTTATACAGTGTCTTGGCATATGAGGAAGCCAGCGCCAAACTTCGAACAAGAATGGCTGAAAAGGGTCGCCAATAACCTCGTCTCCAGGCAGAAAATTCGTGGGATTATCAAATTCATTAGCGAAAACAGAGATCTTTTCCGGCCTCCCTAGCCTTTAACTTTCAAGCGAGCTGAACTTAGTAGCTCAATTACCGGGCATTCCCCCCCTTCAAATAATAGAAAGGTATAACATCATCTAAAGAAAAAACTATTACGAACTTATAGTGTAAAAGTGAAAATGCCTGTGCTGTACATAGTGTATAATATTTCCTTCTTTTTGTTTATATTGTTTTTTTTAAATAAAATTCCCGTATCTTGCCCATCAAACCGTTCAGTGACCTGCCTGCTCACGGCTACGGGGGTAAGAGACGGCGTTCTGTTCTGTTACATTTGAAATTCACCCAGGTCTTTAATTTTGGATCTAACAAGATATATTTTCTTGTATAATATAGCTCTGCCTCATTTTTAAAGCTGCAGATTTGCATCAGTTCTTATAGGAATTTTCCAAATTGATTTTTCTTAATAATAACTTCCATATTTAGAATTTGATGATTTGGAGCAAATGTACAACAAATCTTTTGTTAGTAATCAATATGAAAATCAATCATTGTCACTAGGGTAAGCTATAAAGAACATCACCCCGCCCTGCCTAAGCATCCGGGTAAACAACTGAAAGACCGGCCGCCACGACAGATAGTCAGGCACTGTGGTTCCTGCATAATAGCCCCCATTACTGGCAGCTCATGCAACAACCCCCCGTTTTACCGGGGTATGACTTGACATCGGAAGTGGGCCCAAAGAGCCACACCACCATTATTGTGTCATCGGGTTGACGAGAGCCTGCTTACTTATACGGCAGCCTCTCATCCGCGAACTCGCGGTGTCCCCCCGATGGGGATCATTGTCACTAGGAACATCATTGTAAGCTGAAAATAAAAAAGCACATTCGTACTGCAAGAGTTCAGCTAAAGATTGTGACCGAAATCGCTTTGCGCAAGACAAAGAGACGTAAAGAAATTTGGAAATGATGGATCTTTCCAACTCATGGGTATTCCAAAGGATGTGGATCATTTACTAAGTCAGCCTCTTAATATGCATCATTTATTTAATTAAAGATACATCTTTAAGTATTATTAAACTATTTAATATCTGACTCTGA
Organism: Araneus ventricosus; assembly: GCA_013235015.1. NCBI lineage: Eukaryota > Metazoa > Arthropoda > Arachnida > Araneae > Araneidae > Araneus > Araneus ventricosus. The sequence continues at coordinate 1,337,254 of BGPR01000038.1, forward strand.
ATCCAGAATTTTAGACTGATAGAACTAATTTTTGGATGCGTGTGTTCCAATTCTTAAAAAATCTTTTCTAACAATTGCGTAAGTGTAAATAATTTTTCGCACCGACAATACTCCCAAACGTGAAAATAATTTAATCTGCATGTTTCCAAATCTGGTCTGCAAATTTCAGGTCCCCGTTCTTTTCGCTGAATTTTACTTAGTTATTGATTGTACGTTTAAGAAAACTTTCCCAGGCATTTAAAATCAGAAAATCTTGATACAATATCAGGTTAAAGGCAAAAATTTTCAAAGTACAGTTTCGCCTCAGGTAGATTAATTATTAAATATATTTAAAGAACTTGATAACTATTCTTTAGCAACAAAACAAGTAATAGAAAAACAAAAAAATTAAAAAAGAAAAAAGTATATAGAAGAAACAGAAGAGTTTCTCATCCATTCCTTCCATTTTGACTGTTTTTCCTTTTATTTTCTAATTTTTTCTTTTATGTGTTTTAATTATTTTAATTACTAGAGAATTTTTTGATTGCTGTTTAATTCTATAGTGCTTTGTTGGTTAATTGTTGTAATATTTTGTTGATGCGATCACTGGATGCTGCTGCGTTGGGCGCGCAAAAAGGTGTATTGTTATCGTTCTTGTTTAATTTTTCTGTTTCTTCTATATACCTTTTTCTTTTTTAATTTTTTTTGTATTTCTATTATTTGTATCTGTATTTTATTAGAAGTTGCTTCATATGCGCCATTCTATATAATACAAAGAGTTTTAATTAATTAATTTTAATTCATTTTTTAATATCTTTGGTTAAATTTTATTAATCGTAACTGTTAGCAACAAAACGTTTATCAAAACTTTGTTTCCAGAGCTGCGATATGCTTCACTCACAATACTACACGGAAACAGTTCATGTGACATCACAGAAAAGTGTAATTGCGAATGTAATCTAAATATGTAATAAAATGTTACACAGTATGACAGAATGTGCATGCTCCTGATATCTCACACTTATGCTATGGAAATCTTACTTATTTTTCGTGTCGAAGAAATGTGTTACTGTTAACTTTTCAGGTGTTAAAATGCAAAAAGAAGGAAGGTTTTCTAATTTTCAAATTTCCTGAGTTGACAATTTGAAGAGAAGTTTTGAAGCTTACGTGCATTTTGTCCTTTGAGGAAAAAAGTTTTTCTAAAATGCATATTTGCATTTTATTTTATAAATTAGTTAATTATATAAATAAAATTAACTAACTAATTATAAATTCAAAAAATTCAATACAACTTTGATTATGCTAACTCCAGTAATACTATCAAATACGAATGATGTTGATTAAAACAGAAAGCGATTTTACATAAATTACAAAGAGCTTTAGAACCAATAACCCCCCTCCCTCCAAATTGATGAAATTTCTTCCCTTTAAGACCGGATGTATTTTTTAACCAATGGTTTAAACGCCGACTACAACTCAAAAATGGACGGTTCTGCTATTCAATGAGAAAAATAGATCTATAGAGATTCTGGAAACAAGAAAAAAATTTCTTCCGGCATTTATTGCATATAACTAACCAGGAACAGAAATATAAGCTAAAGTCTAACCCCTCCTAAGACCGTACGAGTTCGGTCTTAAAGGGTTAAAAGAACTAGAATTAAATTATTCAAGAAAGTACAAAGCAAAATACAAGCATTTATTTCAAACATCAAATCGTTATCATTTCATCGGTATCATTATTATTATTTCAAACAGCAAATGAATTGCCCTAACGTTACGTACAGTAACTGCACGATGCGCTTTTGATTTCAAATTTGAATTGGCGCGGGTCATTTGACGTTTATCACATAAGCATGATTTGGCTCCATTGAAATTCACATTTAGCAACTCATTTGAATCATTAGTAATTTTAGGTTATTCCAAAATTTCATTTTTATTCGCCCGAAAAGTAAATATGAGTGCAGTTGAAACATTGAAAACGTCACAGGAATTCTTACATATGGTACATAATTTTTATCCAATCTTCATCTGGATAAGATTCACAATAAGATTATTCCCATAAACCATTAGTTTTATCATTAGTAATTTTAGGTTATTCCAAAATTTCATTTTTATTCGCCCGAAAAGTAAGTTTGAGTGCAGTTGAAACATTGAAAACGTCACAGGAATTCTTACATATGGTACATAATTTTTTATCCAATCATTTTCTGGATACGATTCACGATAAGATTATTCCCATAAACCATTAGTTTTATTATTAGTAATTTTAGGTTATTCCAAAATTTCATTTTTATTCGCCCGAAAAGTAAGTTTGAGTGCAGTTGAAACACTGAAAGCGTCACAGGAATTCTTACATATGGTACATAATTTTTTATCCAATCATTTTCTGGATAAGATTCACGATAAGATTATTCCCATAAACCATTAGTTTTATCATTAGTAATTTTAGGTTATTCGAAAAGTTCATTTTTATTCGCCCGAAAAGTAAGTTTGAGTGCAGTTGAAACACTGAAAGCGTCACAGGAACTCTTACATATGGTACATAATTTTTTATCCAATCATTTTCTGGATAAGATTCGCGATAAGATTATTCGCATAAACCACTTTAGAAGATATCTTCTAAACTTCTATACTTTGAGGTCTCTTCCGTTATCAAACTTCATACGGCCACTGAAATCTGCTTACCATTATTACCAAAATGGAAAATAAATATTATCTCTTCTGGCGGATTGTTTGTTAATTCGTTGCAAGCAGATTTATCTTTTAAGATTTTATTAATATTGATCAGTCAAGATCTAGTGGATTGTAAATATATAGTAGAGATATAAAACCAGACATTCACATTCGTAAGATAATCCTGTGAAAATTATAGGGAGGAAATTTTGAAAGTTTTTTTCAGTTTTGTTTAATTATAGTTATAATATTGTAACTCCTTTTCTGATAGGTTATTTTATTCTGAATTTGTAAACCTTTAAAAGCAATTTATCTGGTCTCTGCGTTTCTAGAAATAATTCAAGTTTAAGATCTGATAGGTCATCGTTTCACTTTTTATATCTTATTGCATTGCATGCATGTGAAAGCTTTTATTATAAACTGAATTGAAGATTAGCAACTCTTTTAGCTTCGTTTTTCGTAATTGTTCTAAAGAAAATATCTCATTGCATTGTAGGTTCTGCTCGGAAGATAAGGCCCTCTTCACGAGTGATAAGATTAAGGGTTCTGAGAAAACTGCCTTCCTTATCGTATCCAAAGCTACATTCTTTCTTTACTGAAGGGCTGTGGTTGCCTCCAGAGACCGAATTCCTTCATTGGAACGAAGAAGAGGGTGAGAGTTTGCACACTTGCTGACACCGACAAAATGCCGGTTGTCCTCAGCCACTGTCTTCATCGACACGACAAAATGTCGTTGTTTCCAGTGACACATGTAATCCAATGGTCCCTTCCGCGTCCACCAGTTTCGGTCGACTTTCAAAATATCGTCATTTCCAGTGACAGATATAATCCAATGGTCCCTTGCACACTGACTGATTGCGGTCGGTGTGAATCCTTCCTTTTCTTTTCCTAAAAGTAGTAATATTTTATTGCATGTTCTTAAAAATATATTAAACATTATCTTGTAATAATATTAGTTTCTTTTGGTGATGGGTCTTAAACATTTTAACTGAATTCTTGAAATTCTTTACTAATATTATTAGTTTAATAATGAGATTGATAATGAGGAGGTATATTACGAACATAATTTTTTTAACGGATTGTTAAAAGTTATTATTCTCATTTACAGTTTAAGCTTGTTGGAAGCCCCTGGCATTGAGACATTTGGGGTCTCTGAAAATATTAATAAGTTTTTGTACATTTCAACTTGCCAGTCTTTACGTTTTAAAATAATATTTATGATTCCTTAATAATTATGTTTTATAATTGCTGTATTATTTAATTTTTAATTAGTTTAATCAATTTTTGTTAAAGAATTTCAATGTTTTTCATTCAGTAATTTAATTTTTTTTAATTGAACATAATTCTCTAATGAAATTAGAATAATTCAGATTATTTTTAAATTCTGAACAATTAACAATAACTTTTCATTTCTTAAAAAAAAAACTTTGTTTACTGCACACGATGTACATAATAATCGTGCAAAATGTATGCAAAGAAAAGAACTATAATTATTCATAAACGAATACTTTGTAAAACAAGTCTCGCATCCTCTTCATCCTTAACATCATGTCAAGTTTATATAAATTACAGTGTGTCCGCTAAAGTCCGTTGTCACCCCAATAATTATTGAACGGCAAGAGCTATAATCATAAAAGTGGGGTCTAGGTATAGTAAAGTTGCCATGCGTTACGCAAGAAAACCGCTTAAATCGCCACCTGGCGGCAAAATTAAGAGTTAGCGTTCTTATTCCAAAACGGTACGATATACGGGAAAAAAGTCAATTACAAAGTTGTTCAGCATCATCGATTTAGTAAGAAAGGACACCTTTCGTACAGTAATGTTAAAAATAGAAGGCGTTAAATGCATATTTGTTTGGTTCGCAACTCCCAAAATTGTAACTCGACATAACGCGCAAGAAAAGAGAAAAGGAAGGACGTAATATCCGATTTTCTAGAGGATTTGCCGTTGAGTGACCTCCGGAATGTATGGTTCCAACACGACGGCGCCCATCCGCACAAGGTATCAAGTGTCCAACAGTACATTCGGGACACATTCCAGCAATAAGTCATCGGATATGGTGATTGCGTAGAATGGCCTCCACGTTCACCTGACCTGAACCCATTTGACTTTTTTCTGTGAGGATACATCAAACAGCGAGTGTATGCAACCCCTCCACCAACATTGCAGGAACTTCGAAACCGTATTACAGATGCTTGTTCCAGCGTCTCACCTGCCATGTTGTACAATGTACAACGGGAAGTGCAGTCCCGTGTCCAGATGTGTATCGTTGCTGAAAGACACCATTTTGAGCATGACAGATAGATGAGCCTCATTTCCGTCAAGTGCAGTTTTGTTCAACGCGATCATTCATTTGTATCATTTTTGTGCGCAAGATGTTTTTTTGTAATAAATCGATGATGCTGAACAACTTTGTAATTGACTTTTTTCCCGTATTTCGTACCGTTTCTGAGATAAGAACGCTAACTCCGAATTTTGAAGCCAGGTGGCGCTGTAAGTGGTTTCCTTGAGTAGCGCATGGCAACTTTACTATACCTAGACCCCACTTTTATGACTATAGCTATTGCCGTTCAGAAATTATTGGGGTGACAACGGACTTAAGCGGGCACACTGTATAATCTGAAAAGTCATCTTAATGGCGTGAAGGTAAATATGTCCAAAAGTAAATTTTCCCTTTCTCATTCCACCGTGAATTAGAAGTTTACGATTGAAGATATGATAAATTAAAATATTTCTGAATTTTAAGCATACTTCTAGCTATAATTTGACGAACGATGTTATGCAGTATCTTAATTCTAAGTGGTTTAATTTTTGGATTATTTAGAAAAAGTCAAGTTAGGGATACTTAGCCTAGCCAGTTCGGGAACTTGACCCTTAGTCCAGTTAACGAAGGCCCAAAACAGGAGTGAGAAAAACTTTAAATCATATAGTTTTGAAAATTGATGCACATGTTCGTAAGGGGCTCCTGATGAACATACTAAAAGTCCCCGGTCCTGGCAGGGGGGGGGGGGGGGGCCTCCAATTTGGATTTCATCCCCCTGTTTTAGTTTTTATTGAATATCTCGAAAACTATTCAGTTTTCAAATTACACATGATTTATTTATTTATCAATTATGTATCAATTTTTAAAACTATAAGATTTAGTGTTTTATTCAAACCCTTCGTTAACTTGACTATTAATTAAGTTTTTCTTAGAAATTCATCCAATTTGAGAGCTATTTTCTCAAAATCTATTAAATCTAGAAGAGAAATAAGAGAAGGAAATAGGAAATTTTACGCACTTTAATTTGTTGCGTCCCATGTAATTTGAAAATTCAATAGTTTTTGAGACATTTAGGAAAAACTAAAAAAGGGGAAATGAAATAAGAGATGGCGGAAAAAATTGAGACCCATTATCTCGGAAACTCTTAAAGTCAGAAGAAGAATAAAAGTATGTATTTGTAGGGAATTTTACGCTCTTTAATTTGTTGAATCACATGTAATTTGAAAATTGAATAGTTTTCGAGATATTCAAGAAAAACTAAAAAGAGGGAATGAAATACAAGACGGTGGAGCGATCCCCCCCTACTGGACCAGGGATTTTTGGTATGTTCATCAGGAGCCCCTCACGAACATGTGTACCAATTTTCAAAAATATATGATTTAATATTTTTTCAAATCCTTCGTTGACTGGATTACCTTCCAAAAAGTTACTGCAGTTTCGATGTCGTATTTGATCGAAGCACATTGTGTGGTTGGGATCAATTTTCTGGAGCGGTGAAATATAGCAACTCAAATATATAGAACAATTATTTAAAAATAGCTTAAGTAATTATTTAATAACATTTCTTTTTAATGTTATAATTTGAAATAATGTAAATAATTATTTTAGTAAGAATTTTAAAAAAGAATTGAAATTGATTTATTACATTTTTTTCTCGCTTGCGAAAAAAACGCTTTTTGTTTATTTATTATTTTAATAAAAAAATCCTTTGCTCGAACTATTTGTCATCCTTTGGTCTCTTTTAACATTTCGGTTGCGTTAGTCTCTTTGTTTGTTTGAATTTTCTCGTAGAATATATTTTTCTTCCTTTTTTCCAATTTCTTGCTTTGTACAACATTTTTTAAATCCTTTCTTTTAATTTTGGTGCTTTTATGTTCTATTCTAATTTTCCCCAAATCGGCAATTCTTCATTGCGCTAGTGATGTTTCTAGGTTATCAGTTCCATTTCTATAGTTTTTATAAATTAATTAATTCAATATCAAATTTGTTTATTTAATTTTGAACTAATTTAATTTAATTTATAACTAGATTTAATTTAATGAGTAGACTAATTTAATTTATTAACTAGAATTTTATTAATGACATTAGCGTTTTGTGAATGTAATATTATTTTATTATTCCTATTAATTCCGCTAATATTTTTTGATAACACATGCCTGCAAAAAATATTTTTTGAAAATTATTTTAATTTTGATAACTGATTTTTATATTAATTTCAGTGCTGATTTCAAAAATGAAATTCTTTTTTCTATCAGGTAAGTTTTTTCACAAAATGGTTTCATATTTTGGTGAAAATAAGTCAAATCGGTAAACCCGGAGTTTAGGGTGCATACTAGTTTCTCGTCAATTTTCTTTGACTCAATTTTATTTGCCGTCGCCAAATACTGTTTTGGATGAGCAGTGAGTTTTCATAGGTCTCCTGGGCATGCGATGCATGTGGCATTTCAAAAGGAGAGATTGAGCACGTAATGCCTTTGGCATTGCACGTGTGTGTCTGCCAAATTTTTTAACATAAAAAACATCGGCGGCTTTGCTTTTAGCAAAGCGGAAGCCTCGTATCTTCGCTTTTTCATTGAGAAGCGAAACACATAGGAGATGATACGTAGCAAGGGAACCAATGTTTCCAGAAAAAACATTCCGTGTTCGAAATTTTGAAGCCATAATCAGCAACGCAGAGAAGGAGAATCAGCAAATTAAATGAACGAAAATCTTCAGAAGCGAAGCGAACGGTTCTCGAAAAAAATCGTTTGGTAAATGATTAAAACATTCAAAATTCTACCCGAAGAATTCCAAACTAAGTATTATTCAAAATCGTTCGCTTAACTCGACCAATCAAATCGAAGAGAGCAGACAGTGGTCCAATTGAAATGAGGCGAAATTAACGGCATGTGCCAGACACCGGTAAAAAAATCACTGTAGGCGCATGCGCGTATGACACCGATAAAATGTTCAACGCGCATCCGAAACAAATGTTCCGGCACTCCATCTCTTGGCGGCAAACAATTGGCGAGCTTAAGGGAAACGAAGTGAGTATGCACCCTAAACTCTGAGTTAGCAGTCAAATCAAAATATTTTGCGATTTTAATTTTTATTTTATCACCTCATAAATGTGTGGACGTGATTCAAGAATCATTAAAATTAAATTTAGAAATTTAATGATGGCTTAATTACAGATGATATTTACAATGTGGCTGGTGTCTTGAACAATTATGATATCTAAGATGTCCATTTTGACATCTGATACGCAATTGGGGACTTCAGTCCGTCTGACAACTCTTCCCTAAAACAGTTAAAAGTTCAGCAAGGAGCCCGTCTAACTCCTTTCAGTTGGACGTCTCTCCAACTACTACTATTGATTTGCTTTTGTTCCTGGTTAGATGGAAAGAGTAGAGGGCGCTTCTCTTGTATTGCGTTGGTGTTAGTAAGGTAACACCACATAAATACATATTGTACCTTCATATCCTAGCTGTGTTATGACTTAAATGATTAATGAGTTTATAAAAAAGGTTACAAATATTCATAGTTGCATTTTTCTCTTTTTCTCAATTTTTTTCTTTTTTTTCACTTCTGAACTTGCAGGGGATTGTATCTTTTCAACGTCCCGCAATATTCGGCTATCATGCTTATATACCTCCTTCCTTGATATTATCTTTCCATTTCTTTTATATCTTGATAAAGTTTTGCAGCTTGCTACTCACTGACTGTATCTAAATTTCCAGGGAAATAGTCCAGGCACGATTGGAGAAAATGAACTTTCAAGCTCATATAACGCCCTAATATCTTCCAATTTGTGAACATTTATTCTACAATAAATTTCTGAGTTTCATTGGCTTCCAATAAAGCTAGTTACTTCTAGTTTTAAATATTTTTTTTCTCTTTTTCTCTCGTTTGTTTCCATTTTGAGCTCAAACTTTTCATTCTTCATCAGTTTTCTGATGTCAGGTACCCAAACCACTTTTGGTGCCAATACCACTTCCTTCAACTGTTCGCAAAGATATTTGAAAAATTCTCCTTATTTTAGTAATACCTAAGCAAAAGGTTTTGTAAGGCCCAATTTTACATGAAGCGGCATTTTCCAATATATTTGGATGGAACGGACCACCCAGGTCCATGTGGGACAGGAAGTCTGACAAATGGTATGCTAGGAAGAACGTATTCTTTTTGTTTTCTAGTTTGAAACCATTCACACTGCATGTACAAAAATAGCAGTCATCAGTATGATTTTCAGACTCTCCAAACCATTGGTACACCGAACCAAAAAAGTTGTTTTTATTTTGAAACCATTGCCTTAACTATTCTACACAAATGAAACAAACTTTTTGTGGGACCCAAGGCTTGTCTTTATCCCCCATTTTAATGCCAAACTATTAAAGTACACCTTTCTCACAAAATCTGAAATGTTTCTTAATTTGTTTTATTGCATAGGGAAAACTAGAGATACTTAACCCTAGTTTTAATTCTTCTTATATTTCTCAAAAATTTTGATACTTAGCATAATAAATGAATATGTTTTTAAGAAATACAAATGTACTTATGCTAAATTGATATGTCATTTAATCACATAATAAATACATTTCATGAAATCACTTAGGGTCAAGTATCCCTAACCTTAGAGATACTCCACCCTAAGCTAGGGATTCTTGACACCACAAGCAAAGAGTACTTAAATCCTTTGGATAATTTAGATATACACGAAATTCAGATATTAGATTAAAAGTATTGAATTGTGAAAGAGCCTTAATTATAAAAACATATCAATAAAATTAATATTAAGAATAAAATGACGTTTATAAAACGCAATTGTTATTAATAAAATTTTAGTTAATAAATTAAATTTGTCTGCATTAAATTAAATCTAGTTACTAAATGAAATTAAATTAGTTCAAAATTAAATAAACAAATTTGATATTGACTTAATTAATTTATAAAAACTTTAGAAATGGAACTGCTAACCTAGCAACGTCACTAGCGCCTTGAAGAATTACCGGTTTGGGGAAAATTAGAATAGAACAAAATAGCACCAAAATAAAAAGAAAGGATTTAAAAAATGTTGTGCAAAGCAAGAAATTAGAAAAACAAAAGAAGAAAAATATATTCTACGAGAAGAGTCAAACAAACAAAGAGACTAACGCAACCAAAATGTTAAAAGAGACCAAACGATGACAAATAGTTCGAGCAAAAGATTTTTTATTAGAATAATAAATGAACAAAAATCTTTTTTTTTTCGCAAGAGAGGAAAAAATGGAATAAATAAATTTCATTTCTTTTTTAAAATTCTAACTAAAATAATTATTTGCAATATTTCAAATTATCATAATAAAAAGAAATGTTATTTATCAAATAATTGTTAAAAATATTTTTAAATAATTATTCTCTATTCTGTTTCAGTTGTCATATTATCCACCGCTCCAGAAAATTGATCTCAACCACACAATTAGTCCAGTCAACTAAGGGTTTGAAAAAAATATTAAAACATATAGTATTGAAAATTGGTACACATGTTCGTGAGGGTACACATGTTCGTGAGGGTACACATGTTCGCGAGGGTACACATGTTCGTATTAAAAGTCCCCGGTCCTGGTGGGTGAGGTCGTGGTGCCATCTTGGATTTCATCGCCCCCTTTTTTAGTTTTTCCTGAATATCTGGAAATCTATTCAGTTTTCAAATTAAAATTGATTTTACAAATTAAAGAGAGTACCATTTCCTACAAATGGATACTTTGATTTTTCTTCAAACTTTAATAGTTTTTGAGATAATAGGTCTCAAAGTTGATGAATTTGTAAAAAATCTTAGCATAAAGCGTAACGTTCCCTATAAACGCATGCTTTTATTTTTGTTTTAGCTTTGTTAGTTTCCGAGACAATGGATTTCAAAATTTACTACCATCTTGGATTTTATCCCCCCTTTTTTTTTAGTTTTTTTTAAATATCTCAGAAATTATTAAAGCTAGAAAAAAATAAAAGCATGCATTTTTTGGAAATTTTGCTATATTTTATTTATTGTATTGCATGAAATTTGAAAATCAAATAGTTTTCGAGATATTCAAGAAAAACTTAAAAAAGGGAATAAAATCCAAAATGGGGACAAACTTTGAGACCCTGTAAAGCTAGAAGAAACTGTTAAAGCTAGAAGAAAACTAAAAGCATTTTTTGTAGGGAATTTTATGCTCTTTAATTTGTCAAATCAATTGTAACTTGAAAAATGAATATACTTCGAGATATTCAAGAAAAACTAAAAAAGGGGGATGAAATCCAAGAGGGCGTTGCAATCTCCCCCCCCCTTCCTGGACCGGGGACATTTAGTATGTTCATCAGGAGCCCCTCAAGAACATGTGTACCAATTTCCAAAACTATACGATTTAATGTTTTTTCAAACTCTTCTTTGACTGGACTGTCAATTAAGATTTTTTACAAATTCATCAAATTTGAGACCAACTATCTCAAAAACTATTAAAGCTTGAAGAAAAATCAAAGCATCCATTTGTAAAAAATGGTACGCTCTTTAATATGTTGAATCATATCTAATATGAATATTGAATAGTTTTCGAGATATTAAAGAAAAACTAAAAAAGGGGGAGGAAATCCAAGATGGCGGCAACCTTTGAGACCCATCATCTGGGAAACTATTAAAGCTGGAACAAAAATAAATGTTTATATTTGTAGAGAATTGTATGCTCTTTAGTTTGTTAAATGGATTGTTGAAAACTGAATAGTTTTCGAGAAATTCATGAAACACTAAAAAAGGGGGGATGAAATCCAAGATGGTGCTATGAGCTCACTTTACGACCGAGGACTTTTATTATGTTCATCATAAGCTCCTCAGGAACACATGTAATTTTCAAAATCATCGGAGCTGCAGTAACATTTTGATATGGTCAAGTATCCTTAATTGGCTAGGGTCAAGTATCCTTAACTTGACTTTTTCTAAATAATCTAAAAATTAAACCACTTAGAATTAAAATACTGCATAACATCACATATTAAATTATAGCTAGAAGTATGCTTAAAACTCCTAAATATTTTAATTCATGACATCTTCAATAGTAAACTTACAATCCATTGAGGAATGAAAAAGAGATATTTTACCTTCGGACCCTCTAAACATATTTACCAACACGCCATTATGATGTCTTTTGAGATTGGAATGAAAATCCTCTCCAACAGACCATCTAGCCAAAGGTCAATTAAAAATGGCATACACAAATTACCAATTATCTCCCAATCTGAAAAAATCACTTAGGGATAAGAATCCCTAGGGGTCAGGTATCCCTAGTTTCCCTTAGTTACCACAAATGAAGCAGAAACATCTGGAGAATTAACACATCCTCAAGAAGTCATTTCTCTCAACAAATTAAAAGTAAAAAGCACTTCCACGCAAAACTGGAATTATACACAATTGTATGGGACTGAATTAAGAAAAGTATTGATGAGGGAGTAGAGAAAAGGCAAGAAAGAGAGATAGAAGGGGGATAGAAGGATAAACATGCATTAACAAGCTAGTGATCCGGTTTTAACTCGTTTTTACTAGCTTTATTGTTGTGTTTAAAGGGCAATTTACCTGTTTAGAAGAAAATTTTAAGTTAATTATAGTGTATTCTTTCTTGGATAGAATTTATATATAGAAAAGTATTATTTAAAATCTATAAATCTGTTTAATAACTTCATACAAATAATATTATGTTGCTCTTAAATATACAAACTTCGTACACATCAGACATGCGATTTGTGATCAAACTGTACATGATGGAATTTTTTAATTATTTTTCCAGTAGTCAGCTTCCAAAAACTATAAAAAAACACTAATTATTTTTAAGACAATTTTTTCATTGAAGACCTATCTGATTAAGGCTCTTTCAATTCAGTACTTTTATCCTAATATCTGAATTTCGCGTACACCCAAATTATCGAATGGATTTAAGTACTCTTTGCATGAAGGGTCAAGTATCCCTAGCTTAGGGTCGAGTATCCCTAAGGTTAGGGATACTTGACCCTAGGTGATTTCATGAAATATATTTATTATGTGATTAAATGATAAGTACATTTGCCGTTCTTAAAAATATATATATTTATTAAGTTAACTATCAAAAGTTTCTAGAAATATAAGAAGAATTAAAACTATGGTCAAATATCCCTAGTTTCCCCTATTTATATTGACAATATCTTCCTTCAAATATAAAACATTTCATAAGGCACTTCCTAGTCCTCTATTACTGCAAACTCCTTAAACGCCCTCAAGCCTTCGGATATGTTGATGACTTAATCATCTTCTATCACGGAACATTTGATTGAACCTAACATAACATTTATACCAGAGTTTATCTCCTTAAAAAAACCACCAAAAATTGCCGAGAAGCTACATTTCTATATTTATACATTAAAATAACAGATAACTTGTGGAATAATATGCGTGACAAAAAGATTTCAATTTTACAGTCAATGGATGCAATTCTTGGTCTTCTAACATCGCAAACAAAATGCATAGAAATGCCATAATTAATCACTTGTCTCGGATAAATACCAACAATCTTAACTAAGAAAGATTTAGTCTCAAGTAACTTAAGAGATAACGAAAATCTCTCTAAGAAACAAAGGTTGTCTATTCATGAAAAAAAATAGAAAGATTTTAAAAAAATAATTTTTGTGGATAAAAAACGAAAAGAAAAAGGAAAAGACATATTTTAAGAGAAAGTAAAAGTTATGAAGAGTTCCACATTTGTCACATGATGAGACAGAATTCAAAGCTACCGCTGGAACACTTGGAATGATATCTGGAAATAAATATGGGGTAATCCATCTTAAGTCTACTTGTGTAGAGAAAGAAGAGAAACTCTGTTTCGAATTTAGAAATTTATTAAAAAAGAATTTGATTGTTCACAACAAATGTAATAAAACCAGGCTATTTCGTAAGCACATGCCGAAGCGTACTTCATCACGATGACAAAAAGGGATCAATGGCAACATCTGCTTTCAAAGATCTTTTGAAGAGGTGGGTAGATGTCTAGAAAACGGTTCCAGAATGGCTTCTAAAGAAAGTTGAGGTCAATGAAGCTTAAAGATCTCTACAATGGTAGTGTAGTTAATAATTTCAGAAAAATTTTAAAGGGAAAGAAACAATCAGCTATGGGTAGACTTTTTACATCCCCCAAACGAAAAAAAACCTGTATAAAGAAAAGGTAAGACTGAGCTAGGTATGTATTATTGCCATTACATATACATAAATGTTAGTGAGAAATTAAGCAATTAATTTTTTTGGGGAGGCTCCACATCGAATTAATCTTATTATTCTTATAGTTATGGATGGTAAATAGATCATCGGATAATGCGCATAATCCATGGGCGGATTATATAATTACGTTAATCTACTACTCACTATATTTATATATGCTGGGTTCCAGAATCGCTTTATGCTTTAAACATCTGTTGTCTATAAAAAGGATGCGACTTCACGGATGTGGCCTACAGTTTTCATGTTGTTTACAGTAGTCAAAACGACGTCATTGACGTGCTGCTGTCATTAGAATTCATCATTCAAGATGAGGGTAGAAATCTACATTCATAAAAATTTCTAGTCATAGTTAACAGCGACACTTAACGATTCTGTTGACATACGCTGCTGAGTAACGTCGCCCTGAGGATTTTTTTTTTGACTGCAGAGAAATATATCCATAAAACATTGACAAGGATTTTCTTGGACGACCACCGCTAATCTTGATCAAACAGTGCCTATATTTTGGAAAACATTGCAAGCCCATGCGTTGTACTAAGCGCCTTCTCAAACCTACCAATAATTCTTCCACGTGTGAAATAGTCCAAATTGTTTCTTCTAGACATGAACTTGTTGATAACTTCTCTCTCCTTTTTACTATCTCCTTTCATTCTTTGCAAATAACCTTTTATTTTCTCGATTCCATACTGAATTCCTTCTATTCATTTTTGATCTAGTAGCAGTGGCGGATTTTGTCAATATGAGGCCACAGGCACAAAACTGACTTGAGGCCCCTTCCCTCTACCCAATGTCTCAACTTCTCCCTCGGCTTAGCCCTACGATGTGTGTAGAATAGGTTTTGAGGCCCCCTACCGTGACCATCGATGGTCAACGCCCCTGTCCTTACTATAGCACTACAATTTACGTCCAATAGGTTTTGATACCCTATCGAATGTCACTAATTCGCCATCAATTTGCATTGCTGTGTACGTCGAAGGGATTTTGAGGCCCCCTGGTTTTTCGAGACACGAGGCGAGCGCCTCTAACGCCTGTGCAGAAAACCGCCACTGGCTAGTAGAAGAGAGTTGCCGAATTTGGACAGGAACACCTAGATTGTATCAGTTTCAGAACTTCAATTCTTTTAAAAACTTGGGCCTTAAAATAGGCAAATTATGTTGTAACGATGCAAAATGTGATGTATTAAATCATTTTTAAGAGAAGTCGCTACTTGGCAGAAGACTACAGTTAGAGAACAAATGTTTAGATTTAGATATCATCAATTAAATATTATAACAAAAGAATACTAGCTAACGCTGTTTTAATGTAAGTAGCAAAATATGTTATTATATACACAGATAGGAAACTTGTTTGGCTACAATTTATTATAATAATTTTTTTTAAATGTTTAAAGATAACGTGATGGGAATTTTTTGGGGCTTTGTCAAAATTTGCTTAGATTGGACCTCAAACAGCAGCCTAAATGGCAGTGTTTAACTCAATGAAATTATTATCTTGAACTAGAGTAATAGCCCATAAAGTAGATGTAATCACTTATAAATTATAAGTAGAACAACCCAAAGCGGAAAAAAACAATAAAAAGACATTAAAGACATAAAATGTTGATTCAGAAAGTACAAAAACTAAGGTCACGTAGTTTTGTATCATATTTAAGGAAACAAAGGAAGAAAGAAAAATACATTCATGCATTGTGTTTTGTTGCTGGTCTGAATTTAAGAATCAAAAAACATTTTGGCTAATTGTGTTTTGTTGCTGGTCTGAATTTAAGAATCAAAAAACATTTTGGCTAATTGTGTTTTGTTGCTGGTCTGAATTTAGGAATCAAAAAACATTTTGGCTAATTGTGCTTAAAGAAATTGGTGGTCCAATTTAGGAAACCTGTGATTCAATCTGAACAGCCAGTTCCCTCAATTGACACAATTTTTAGGCTACTTTTTTCCTACTTTAAAGTATATCTCCTAAAACGTTAATCGCATTGTAATGAAGATAAATAAACTACAAAAAAATTCTACTAGTTTTTTATCAATTTTTTTCTCTATTTAAAAATGTCCAAGTGCTCCAAATTCGCCAACCTTCCGCTATATGTTGCTTCATCCTTTAAGTACAGAATATTGACTTCGCTTTCTAATTTTCATAGCTCCTCAAGTAATTTTTTACTGTTACTTTTTGGAGTTACGGCAAGAAAAAGAAATCCGAGCTAAGTTTTGTTCACAAATCCAGAAATCCAGACAGCGTTATAAAATTTTTGAAAAATGGACAGTTGTTTCAACAAATTACTCTAAATATCAATAAACTAACTCAAATTTTCTTCCCATTTCTATTAGAGTGGGGAAAAAGTGACAATATCTTGTTTCTACACCTTCAACTCAATGATATTACATATGAAACTACTTTTCAGTGTTAAATACATGTACTTCCTAGAACGTCCTCTGCAAGCTTGGTGATGATTGAAAGCGAACCTACTCATATAGGCCATCAGATGGTCTAACATGATGACAGGAATCACTCATTTCTTAAAGAAGAATCCATTTCTGTGACTGAAACATAGCAGCAGTTTTGACCACAGTATTCAGTCTATTTCCAAAAGAAAGATTCGCTTTCAGTAGAAGTAGCAGGATTATAATTACCGATCCCAATCTCAACAGTAGATTCAGCGTTTCGGGTATAAAGAAAGCGCAGCACAGCGGCAAGAACCTAATCGAAGAACATTTCTCAATATTAGCAATTTTCGTCAATATTTTTATTGTTCTTTTTAATAACAACATGAAGGTGCCGTGAAGAAGAGATAGAAGCTATAGTTAAGTTTATACTTCTTAGAAAGGGAAAGACTTTTCTAATTGAAATAACTAAGATGGCTTCCAATTTTTTCCAACTTTTTTTCCAAGATAATTAAAAGGAAGACATGTTTTTCCTTGAAAGACTCCTGTTTCGAAAGGCTTCTTTTATTTCAGATGTGCTGAAAGAATTTCAACTTATTCTGAAAATGAGTTTATTTTTAGAGAAACTCAACTATGATAATACAGTTTCGACGAGGTAAAATAATTAGTTTTCATATTTCTTATTTAATCTATGTCTCTTTCGATTAGTATATATACAGAAAAATAAATGAGTTCTTCTAAATACTAAACGACCAATATAGTTCTACTAATTGACGAAATTAAAATTTTTGTGTCAGTTTCAAAAGATAATTTCTTCATTTCTTAGTTAAAAATCAGCACTGCTTGACATTTTCTTTCTTAAGAAAACTTTTTGTGTCCTGAAATACTCATTTGAAAGTATAAGAGTTTTAAAGGGAAAAACTAAAATGTTTGATGATGAATGATTATTATAAGCTTATTTTTTTCATGTTTGAATCTGCATGAAGGTCACTCATAAATATTACAAATGCTTTTAAGAAACTTTAAATACCACTTGAATTCTACACTAAATATGCATTGGAATAGAGTTTCCAAGTCCTGTAAATTGAATCTTTTAACATGTAACAAGACTTGATTCGCATGTCTTAACTTAACCAAAAGTCCATCCGACACGGTCGTTTTTATGTACCCAGCTCGATTTCGTTCTATATATTAATTTATTTTGTAGCTGAGATTTTACTCCCAAAATACAAAGAAAAACTTTAAATTAAACTCGATTTAAAATAAAAATTGCTAGCAATGTAAAGGACTTTAAATTGCAATCACTTCCAAAAGTTTAGATGCAGCACCTTTTTCAAACTCTACTTCTATGAAATCTTTCATAAAATAAATAAAATGAAGGTAATACTCATGAAATAGTATAAAAGCTCTCTATAACACCTCTAATAACGAGTAATTCGTATAACGAGCAAAATAAATTGTAAAAAAATGACTCGTTTCACGAGCGACGTTTCTCGAAACGAGTGACGAGGAGAAGGGAAGTCCCGAACTGTGCGCCTGCTACATCATACCGTATTTAGTACTCGTTCCGCTAGCATCGCTTGGTTGCTTCTGATCACACATTTATCCAAACTTGTGTTCAGACAAATCATTAAAGCGACCAGCAAGCCATCATGAAACCATGAAGGGACCAGTTCTCTCATGAAGGGAAACCTCTTAAATAGTTTCCGAAATGTCGCTTCTCCACATCGTTGCCTGCCTCAAGATGATCAAAAATACGTGTAAGTGAGGGTTCTCTTGGTGAGGGGGTCACCAAGAGAACCCTCACTTCTGCCTGGCAAAAGCTTTTACTGAAGAGCATTGCCGAATGTGACTTTGCAGGGTTTGAGCCTGTACCTGTGGAACCTGCAGTCAACGAGATTGTGTCTTTGGACAAGATCACGGGACTGGAGATGGAAAATTATATCGATAAGCTTGAGGAAGACCTCAGCCCAACAGCTGAGCACCGAAGATCTTACGGAGTTGCATTGTGTTTCACAGCAAGAAGTTGTGGAGGAGAGATTGTCAGAGGAGGAGGAGGAGGTAACAGCAAAGCAACAATTCTTCTGGCGCAATAAGAAAAATGCCGAAAGCATGGCAAACTGTTGCATCTATCCTATTAAAATTCGAAGGTAAACAAACGTATGTATGTATGTATGTCCGGCTATCTTCCCACGAACCGCTGAACGGAGAAGCACGCGGAAAGTACCAAAAGATGGGGAATAATCCAAGCAATCCATTTAGGCCAATTAAATTCCGAAATTACAATTAGTTAAAAAGATATTAATTAAAAACGTCAAAATGAATGAATTGACGTGCTGCCATCTATTGGCAGAATGGTGAATTCATTCACGGCGGATTCTTTTTTTTCCCTACTATTATTTTTCGCATCCGGTGTTGCATTTTTTTATTTATTTAACGGAAGTTGGTATTTTTTTTTTTTGAGCGAGCTTCTGTGTTATTCTGCGTTTGGATTAATTAACAATTGAAAAAAAATCGTTTTCCTGCATTTTTCTTTCTTTTTTTTGTCGTACGGTGTTTAGCAACGTTTACGTTTGTTGGGGGGGAATATTTATTCAATTTTATCCGTTTTTTTCATTATTATTCGTTTTATTTTTTCTTTTGCAAAACAAATATCATGCTAATCTGTTTTAATTTATAAGCATAAGAATTCTCGCGTTTTCATTCAAACCAAACTGCTTTAAGAGGCTAGAACTGAAAGTTTTAATCCAACAAGAGAGGATTCCAAACAGATTTACGTTTATTGGGGAAGCTTAGTGACAATATTTGTAGGTAAAAAAATAGAGGCGGGAATATGAAAAAATGTGGATTCCGAGAAATGCTGGGCTATAAGGTAATTAAAAGGTTGGATTTAAAAATTTTAATTAAACAATATAGATTCAAAGGATTTTTTACGTTTTGGGGGAAACGTAACGTTTATGTTAGCGACAATATGTGTAAAAAAATAAACCGGAGGCGGGCATATGAAAATTAGTAATAAAAAGACTAGATTTGAAAGAATATTTACATTTGTTGGGGAAAGTAATTGACAATATTTGTTGAAAAAAAAAAACGGAGCCGGGCATATGAAAATATGGATCCCAAGGCCTCACATGATCTCACTTCTCTCCGCCCGGGAATATCCCATTATTCAAGATTGCCCGTGCAACGCCGGGCTATGCAGCTAGTTGTACATTGAGAAGCGTCATCCTAATAAAGCAGTGGCTATGCGGACTACATATTTATTTGATGATAATGCTGTGTCGCATTTCCGTCAAATTTTGAAGCGTCAGAAAAAACAAATGTTTCTATACGTGGTTTTAGTAAAATAATTTGAAGGTTTCTGTCAAATTTTGGACAAAATCCGTCTACGGGAAGTCTGTCTGTCTGTATGTCCGAAGTCATGCGAACGCTATAACTCAAAAACTTGAATAGCTAGAGGGATACAATTTGGTACACAGTTTTATCGTCATGAATGTAGGTCCGTATAAAATTTTGGGCCAAATCCGTCAAAGGGTTGACTGTCTGTCGGTCTGTATAATCGCATCTCCAACGAATCCGCGATCTCCACGCGCATGCGTACTGGACGCAATCTTCTGTGCACGATATTTATTGACTCCTACTTGGCGCTTTTTTAAATCCGATTCTCCAAGCGCATGCGTACTGGTAGCAATCTGTACACGCGGGAGGATTATGTGAGTTTGTCCTTGAGCCATCAAGAGTAGAAATCGGTACGCATTTAAATCGGAACGCATCTCTTTCAATTTGATTCTTTACCTAAATATTTTCTGATAGTCATTGGATCCTGGGTTACAATAGGTTCGAATTTTTTTATCCACGCGGGGGGAGGGGAAACAGCACCTTTTTCGCGAAGTATACGAGAAAGTTTAGGGGAGACCACTCCCGCTGATTTTGGAGTGGAACGCATTATCGTATTTTACACTAATTTATATGAGAAAAATTGTTTCGCTTAACGAGTGTCCGACATTATGAGTAAGACCCTGGAACGAATTTTTCTCGTGAAATGAGGTTCTACTGTACATGCCATTCGAGTTTTTGGGAAAAAAAGTCTTGAATATTAAAGTCTTGAAAATTGAATTTTCTCTACGAAATCCTTTTAGAAGTCGATAGTTGTTTTTCTTTGGGGGGAGAATTTTTATTTTTATTAATCTGCGATTTCAAACTCAAAATAATGTTGCTGTGTTAAGTAGAAAAATGTTTACTTGAGATGGCGGCGATCGAGTCGATACAAAGAGCTAATCTCCAGCAAAGGACACTAACAGCTAAGTTCCACCAGCAAAGGACACTAACAGCTAAGTTCCACCAGCAAAGGCCTCCAGCGATTTTGATATCAATTTCAATATGAAAGTTTCAAGAATGGTTGGATCTTGTCACCCTATGTTGTATCTTCCGAGAATCATTTTCTAGATCTTCCTGTGCCTCAGCTCGTTACAGACCATTTTGTGTACAACAGGAACAAAAATTTCGGCTACTACGATCCGAAAACCTCTTCAGATTCAATGCTAATATGCATGAAACGTGTGTGTCCCTTTAAATTGAAGTGCCCATTGCAAATGGGTTGAACAGGTGGATTAGATAAAGGCACAATGGGAGTAGATATTCTTAACAGATAAGCCCAGATTCAGGTCAAAGCCGTGATCTTTGTCGTGTCCTATTCTGGAGAGAATAAGGAACTACAGTAGAGTCTCCCTACAACGAAGTCTCCCTACAGCGAATTTCTCTCTATAACGAAATTTTTAATCGGAATGTTAAATAACATTCAAAATATTCTGCATATAACGAAGTGGTTGTCTGCCTATAACGAATTTTTTCAGACCTTTATCTTTCCGATTTTTGTCATTTTTGAAGAAAGTTGCTAATTTCTGTGCAAACAAATCGCTCACGTTTCTGGAACCACTCGCATTGTTCATTCAGCGATAACACATAACAATAGAATGCTATGTGAAGGCTAATGCAGTTGTGGGGACCTGGGTTTCTACAGAGGGAGAAACTTTTCTAAGGGTCAAGATTCCAAGAATCGGGGTGGAGTGGGGGTGGAAACAGCAAATGGATGTGACAATATGCATTCTATGTTTATCCGTACTAGTACATATTATTCTCTAAATCGGTGAATCGTCTTCACTTTTGAGCATTTTATTTATACAATAAAAATTAGTATAATTTTAACAAATTTATAATAAATATTACTTCATTTTTAATTGAAAGTCATAATTAAATATTTTTGAACATATCGCACATACTAAAATGTTTGTAATATTTACTTAAATAACTGCAAAAATCTCTAATTTCCGTATAACGAAATTTTCTCTATAGCGAATCTTTCAGCTGGAACCAAGCGATTTCGTTATAGGGAGATTCCACTGTGGTTATCAATTATCCAACATCGCCGAAAGACCAAGTTACAGAAGAGGTGGATTAATAATGTACGCAAAATATTCCAGCCAGGCCAAGTGAGTTGGCCTTATACAAAGACAGGACTTTGACTGATCAAATTCAACGTAATGAAATCCTCAATCAATGTGTCAAGACCAAAGAGAGTGATGTCTCTCATGGATTCTTTCTAATGGATGGTAATGCTCGGAACATCGAACTAAGATTCAAACCAATATTTCCCTGATGAATTGGGCAAATGGAGTGGCCATCTCGTTCACCTGAGCTAAACCCCATTCAGTTTTTTTGACACTACCTTGACAGAGAACATTAAACTCTAAATTCTTCTTTAAAATCTTTAAATGGTTTGCAAGAATGCCTTCTCAATATACTCAACTCACTCCTCAACTTGATTCAGCTACTCGATTTTCTTGAACAACGATGACAGTCGTTTGTTACGTTTAGGGAAAAACCTATTGATTATTAAAATTTAGATTCTTTTTAAAAATTTATTATAAACCTCAAGATAATTAGTTTTGCTGATCAGAAGATAATTTTTTTAGGAATTGTGATTAGTTAAAGTATAAATTATTTATTAAGCCAAAATAATATCATATACTTTATCAAAAGGATGTAAGAAGATCATATGGCTCGAAACTCATGAATTTCTCTGAATTTTTACTTTCTCGTATACGAAGTATACAAAGAGAAAGTATTGTAATAGTCAGAAATTTGAACTTGAGATTATGACAAATCTCCACGTTTTAGACCTCCATGAATCCAAACCAGCAGGAGTGTTCTCCCCTAAACTTTCTCATATACTTCCCCAAAAAGGTGCCGTTTCCCTTTCCCCTGCGTGGATAAAAAAATTCGAACCTACTGTTACCCAGAATCCAATGACTATCAGAAGGTTTTTCATTATAGTGATTGAAAAATATCTAGGTAAAGAATCAAATCCAAAGCGATGCGTACCGATTTTCCTCTTTTGCCGGCTCAAGGACAAACTGACGTAATTCGCTCCATAGCTTTCGCGTGCACAGAAGATTGCTTCCAGTACGCATGCGAGTGGAGATAACGGATTCTTTTCAAAAGTAAATTATACAGACCGACAGACAGTCAACCCTTTGACGGATTTTGTCCGAAATTTTATACGGATCCACATTCATGACGATAAAACCTTGTACCAAATTTTATCTATCTAGCTATTCAAGTTTTTGAGTTATAGTGTTCACATGACCGCGGACATACAAACAGACGGACTTCCCGTAGACGGATTTTGTAAAAAATTTGATAGAAACCTTCAAATTATGATTAAAGACCACATACCAAATTTCATCTCCTTAGCTCTAATAGTTTTCGAGTTATCGTGTTCACAGACAGACCTAATTCCAAAATTGTGTTTTTCGGACTCAAGGAGGTCTAAAACGTGGAGATTCGTCAAAATCTCGAGTTCGAATTTTTTGACGATTACAATACTTTCTCTTTGTATACTCCGTACACGAGAAAGTAAAAACACAAATTTGTAATTATGTCTCTCTCTGTGTGTGTCTATGAACACGATAACTCAAAAACTGTTAAAGTTAGAGGGATGAAATTTGGTACACAGTTTTATTATCATGAATGTAAGTCCTTATCAAATTTCGAACCAAATCCGTGGAATCCGGTTGACTGTCTGTCGGTCTGTATAATCTCATAATACGAGCCATAATGTGTATCGGCGGACGACGTTTGTAAACTTCGGGATATTACTAATGTTTTCAAACATGAATTGTAACAATGTTTTTATTGTTGTAAATAAAATTCAAACCGATCTCATTATTTCAGCAAATCTTTCATTCACGCGCTTTTGCAGTTGTTACGGTTGTGATAGTATAAATTGTTTTCTTGGGAATTTAACTCCAAAGCAGGATTTTCACTTTAGTATTCATTGCAATGCCTATTTTATCGCACCTGCTTGAAAGTAGTATTTTTTTAACTTGGCAGCAGATATTTGATTTCAGGTTTGTTTGATTTTTATTTTCTCATATATGATGTATACAAAGAGAAAGTATTGTAATCGTCAAAAAATTCGAACCCGAGATTTTGACGAATCTCTACTTAGAAAGTATACGAGAAAGTTTAGGGGAGACCACTCCCGCTGGTTTAAGAAGTTATCCCCCACACCCACCCACTTGTACCTTAACTTTTAGAGGGCTCAATATTTTAATGTTTTTTTCAGTGATTTCCAACTTACATTGAGAAATTGTATCTGTCTCTCTCAATATTTATCCATATATCAATTGTTGAAATGTTGTTGTGAATCGTTTTGCAAATAATATTTTCATTTCTAGTTAATGATTTTTTCAACATTATGAAGACTTTATTAGAATAAATTCCTCCATCACTTATTTTTTACTCTTTAAGACAACAATTAAATTAACGTAATAGTTAATTAAATTACGGAAAATTAATTAATTTTTGAAAATTATTAAATATCTATGAATGTATTCTTATACGAAACATCTATTTACTTTCATTGGCTCTTTTACAAGAACGGACGGATCTTAGAAAATTAAAAACTGTAGCATTCTATCAGTTCTTCCTTGTTTAACTGATTTTTGTAATGCAAAGTATTTTGACACCAGCTATTTTCATTTAAATAATTTTTCTTGAAGTATATTGAAACTCAATTAATACTCAAATTTCTTCTTTTCAGCATCTAGAAATCAGATTGCGTCTATAGATTAAAAACACTACTCTTTGCT
This sequence comes from Araneus ventricosus, assembly GCA_013235015.1. Lineage (NCBI taxonomy): Eukaryota > Metazoa > Arthropoda > Arachnida > Araneae > Araneidae > Araneus > Araneus ventricosus. The sequence goes on from BGPR01000038.1 coordinate 1,361,923, forward strand.
TTCTGTATACAAGATTTGAATTTTCAACATTTGAATGAGGTTTATGCAAGCATTTCGATGCGTATGACTTGCGTGAATCGAATCGAATGAAAAGTCTGGTTCCAACTGTTGTATTTTTATAACCCCTCACTCCTTGCCTAACAAAGAGATCATGAAAAAGTGTAAATAACACAAGATCAAAATAATTAAGAAAAACATGAAAGAATTCAATGGAATCCAATTTTTTTAAATGAATCGGTAGTGGAAATAAAAATGACTTTTTAGAATATTAATAAGCAAAGTATAAATATTTGTAATTATTATTCATGCGAGTAAAATTTTTGAAGCTTAATTGGGGTTATATATATTATAGTATTTTATTTTTGGAAAATAACCCATTATCATTTGAAATGTAAGAATTATGTGCAAACTGGGGTCTTATTTCAATATCCTGGGGATATAACGTAACATCATTTTTTTCTTTAACAGCAGTGAATGTTTTTCTTCAAAGTTTTTGCAGAAGGCATCAGAAATGTCTCTAAAACTGATTATAGCATGAATACAATTCCAGCTAAATATGAATTTTCCGCAAGAAACAAAAAATTATTTATCCAGAGAACAAAAACAATTCGACAGAAATTGTTAATCAGGCTAACATTCTGCTTCAAAGATTTGTGTTACAAAAGCATAGTAAGATCCTGCTTTGTTACCACAATGAGTGATCGGCTACGAAACAAAATCTGTTCAAATATGATGTAATATGATGATATCGATTAACCAAAGATTTCTGTGGAGTTTAGACTAATTAATTCTGATTATGCTATAAAAATAAATAATTTATTATGTAATTTCCCAATAGATCAGTATACAGGATGTCCACTTAAATCCCTTACCCTCCCCCTTAACTTCCGAATGACGGCAGCCTTAGGCATGAAAGTGGTGTCTAAGTATAGTAAAACGCTATGTTCTACGCGATTAAACCTCTTAGAGTGAAACCTGCAGGCAAACTCCGGAGTTACCATTTCTTTCTATCACGAAAACGGTACAATATGGGGGAAAAGTCAATTACAAAGTTGTAGAACATCATCGATTTAGTACAAAAAGACACCTTGGAGACATTAATGCTAAGAACAGAAGGCTTAAAACACTTTTATTTCCGGTACTCAAACTGCTCTCCGTCAGCTACAATACAGACTTAGGCCCTTGTTTGAATTTCACGTTGCATACTTTTTAGTATATCATTTGGCACGCTGGCACAAGCAACAATAATACGTCATCGAAGGTTCTGCAGTGTTGGCGGAAAGGCTGCACACACCTGCTGTTTTAGTTATTCCCACAGAAAAAAGTATATTGGGGTCATTTTTGTCCGAAAGGTAACATTTTTTGCTTTTGCCCATAATTTGAGCCGTAACAATTTCGGAATTTGAGAACAAACAAATGCAAGTTTTAAGCCTTCGGTTCTTAGCATTAATGTCCCCAAAGTGTCTTTTTTGTACTAAATCGATAATACTCTACAACATTGTAATTGACTTTCTTCCTACATTGTACCATTTTCGAGATAGGAAAGCTAACTTCAGAGTTTGCCGCCAGGTGGTGCTGTAAGTGGTCTCATCGCGTAGTGCATACCTGTTATACTATACATAGACACCACTTTCATGAGCATAGCTGCAGTCGTTCTGAAGTTAATGGGGGGTGTAAGGGATTTAAGAAAAAAATCACCTTTAAAATCACATTTAAGAAACTTCGAAAACCAATTTTGCATTGCCGTTCTTTGAAGGCTCTGGCTCCATACACAGAGCATAACTTTTTGTGAACTTAAGTTGTGTTTTTCCTTTTGCGACAGTAAAACCATGCACCCAACCAATATAAGATTTTTACTAAATACCAGCTGCAGTATCAGCTATGAAGCGACAATATGGATTTGACTTTCATAATACGTAAAGCGACCTAAATCAACAATCATTTCCGAAAATGAGAGAAACACGCAATTACTTAGTTGCAACCCCATATAATTGTTAAAAATCATTCGTGATTTTAAGAGTTGAGGTAATTACTCAAAGTAAAATTTTGAATATCAAAAATGTCCTAGCTTTTTTTGTTGGCCTGGCAAACGTACATTCCGACTACTCAAGTAAGTTGCAATCAATGTTCATTAGTTGTAGAAAATGAACCATACATCTAAATGACCCCGCTGAAGCATCCTTGCTAAACAGAATAACTATATTAATACATTTTCACGAACACAAGCAACATTACAACGCAAAGCGACAGTTACACAAGGGATAGAAAAGTAAAGTGTCTATTAAAACGAGAGTTTCTGTTTCAGTTTTGCGCCCTACGCAACCAGCAAGAAGCGTCCTCTTTTCGCGTTAAATCTCATCATACATGGCATTACATTTTTTAACACTAATATTTTCGCCTCTACCCGTCATCTATGGCTTTTCAAGATGAACTTGCATCAAGGGCATGGTATTCTTTTTCCCCTCCTCACCATATTTATCTTCAAAAATTAATATAAACACACTCATATTTTGCCTCCCGGGCATCCCCTTGCCCTCCCCCGTCCCCTGTTGAAACCAGCGGGAGTAGTCTCCCCAAAACTTTCTCACATACGACCAGTAATGTGGGGTGGGTAAACACCCAGTGGTAGGTAAATATTTTTGGGGTATTTACCCAAGGCCTGGCTATTTCGAGAAAAAAATTATGAATGGTGATTTACAATGAAACATAAAATTTATGAATTCCTAAAAACTTAATATTTTGAAAAAAAATGCGTATGTTCGCAATTTTTACGCGCGCTGAGGTACCACAACTTTATTTAAAGTTTTTGAGTACGAAATCTTAGTATAGATATCATACAAGATTTCACCATACTTCTAGTTAATCACAGGCGTCATCTGGAGAATATCAGAAAGAAGTTTCGTTTTAGGGGGCTGCCATAATTTCCGAAGCGCGTGTTTGCGGCTCGCTACAATTTCCTTCGTAGACAGCCACGGTCAAAATCCAACCATACTAACTTAAGTAAAATAAGCGAAACGCTCGCCAACACACAGTCGCAATGTGCATTTTGAACCAAATATGCAATTTGAACAACTTTTTTTAACGGATTGAAACGAAAATTGGACACAAATCTACAATTAAGGTTAGAAGGCCACATACCAAATTCCATATATCCAATCATTATCTTAAAGAGTTATTGTGTTCACAAGTTTACATTATACAGACCGACAAACAGTCAACCCTTTGACTGATTTGGCCCAAAATTTTATACGGACCTACATTCATGATGATAAAACTGTGTACCAAATTTTGTCCATCTAACTATTAAAGTTTTTGAGTTATAGCACCCGCATGAAAGTGGACAGACAGACAGACTTCCTGTAGACTGAATTTGTCCAAAATTTGATAGAAACCTACAAATTATGTTTAAAGACCACATACCAAATTTCATCCCCGTAGATTTAATAGTTTTCGAGTTATCGTGTTCACAGACACACAGACAGACATAATTCTAAAATTGTGTTTTTCGGACTCAGGGAGATCTAAAACGTGGAGATTCGTCAAAATCTCGAGTTCGAATTTTTCGAAGATTACATTGCTTTCTCTTTGTATACTTCGTATACGAGAAAGTAAAAACCTTTTAACAATATATGTTGGCTTAGTCCTCTTCCGTCGTCGTATTCCTCATCGTCCTCACCGAGTTTCTTCGTGTCCTTTAAAAGCTTTTGGAGATCCTGTCATTTTCATGTTCGATTAGGAGCTTTCCAATGTCGTCTTCATTCACTTCCAATTCCAAATGTCTGGCTGTTATCACAGTTTTATCCAAGACATCAAGGACTTTATCTCTGGCACTCTGAATGGTTACAACTTTCGCCCAGCAGAATTTAAACATTTTTGAGTGGTATCTGGGATTCACGACATGTGTAAGGCCATAACTCCGTCTAAACTTTACAAACTCTCCAGTTGAATTCTTTCTCTTCATATGAGGAATGAGAAGTTCTTCGGCTAATCAGAAATTTCTCCAGCTTTCTCTTAAAAGATAGCTATACTAGTTACATATCTTTACAATTTTATCTTTTTTCATCCCAAACTAAAATCAGTCTCTCGTAAGCAGGATATCTTTGTTTCTCAAATGTGATTTTTGTTATGCCTTCAACCGCTTGAACGTTCTTAATTAAATATATCTTAAATAAGATTGTCTACTGTAGAACTGATTAAGCTCACTGCTTAGCAACATCAGGCGTCTTTTGCCACTTTCTACCTTGTTTTTATCGCTAGCTTGATTTCTTTGCTAAGTACAGTTCTTGGCACTCCTCTCTGTTTAGGTCACACAATGATGTCAGTTTTTTAACAAAACATTTAGAAAAACACACACTTACAAGAATATAAATCAGTTGTGTAGTGAACACAATTCTTATGAACGACTTACCAAAATATATTTCCAGAATTTTTTCATAAAAATATAAAGTTAACGCCCCTTTCTTTCGTTATCGATTATATTGCTGATTTTGGCTTCTTCAGCATTAACTCTTTGTTTCCTTTTCTATTGGGATGAGAAGAACTTAAAACGTATCAGATGAATAGCTAACTTATGAAAGGACAAACCAACTAAGTGGAAACAAATCCCCAGATAATTACTTATAGAAAAATCAATAGCATCAAATTTTATCACTTTGCAGAAAAAGTTTCCTTTCAGGAGGCGATGATTTCAACGTAAAAAAATACTGCAAATAAATATTTTCGATAATTACGTAAAACATATTTTTTAAAAAAACTTTTTGTTTCCAAATGCTAGGAGTTAGAAAATGAACCAAAAGTAATAAAATTCAAACAAACTTCTTAATTTAAAATTTTGGAATTATCATTTTATAGACCGCAAAATTCACTGATTTCCCAAACGATTTCCAATGCATATTTAGAAACAATTTTTTGGATTGTTTTCAGACATATTCATATGGATTCCAACATTTATGGTTATAACAATTTTGATCGATTCAGGAGATGAGTCGACTCTTACTAATACCTTATTTCAGCGCTCAAACCATCCATCATCATTTATTCTATAATTGCCAATTAGAGATCAAAGTTTCAGATGCTTTTTTTATAAATTAATTCAAGATACGCACACATTTTTTTTATCCTACATAAGAAGAATCGTTTGAAAAATAACTAACATATCCCAGTTAGCACAACTTGTTGCACGATATTGTATAATATTGTTCGATATTATATAATATTATATGATA